>JAKSZP010017253.1:0-153549 GCA_022478985.1 Massospora cicadina
ACTATAATAGATACTGGTGCTTTAATCAGCATAGTTTCCACTAAATTGATGGCAAAGTTAACATTGAAACCTGATGTGAACCATCGAATGGTGTACGGAACTGCTGGAGCAGTAAGCATCATCTCTGAGAGGGCTTACAGTGCGCTACCTCTGCACTTTGGGTCCATTGTCATTGTAGCCCCAGAATTTGTGCTTCCAAAAAATCTATGACCTGTTAATTGGGACCACTTTCCTGCGCCAGTTTGGGGCTGTTGTTAATATGATGGAGGAGACCCTCGCCATTCTGGGTCAGCTGATCCCAATTTACTTTACCATTAGTTGAGTACCAAATGATCCGGTGCAATTGAGCCATAACAACCTAGCCTATAGTGATGAGGTGATGCCAGTTCGTTATCACCAACCAAAGCGCAAGACTTGGCCCCTTCCCCAGCAGAAATACGAAATCAAGGGATATTTCTTTGAGTGGCAGGGCCAATATCTATACCTTCTGGCCATCAAGTCCTAGTGAACACTGAGTTGTTGTGGAAGTGCCTAGTGGGTTATATGAGGAAGACATTGGGCTCTATCATCAAACATGATTTGAGCCGCATGTGGCTCCAGGGATTATACTTCTGGGACATTGAGAGATTAAGGTTTTGTTAGCAAACCTCCAAAGCTAACCAATGCAATCCGCCAACACTATATTGTAGCATATTTACATCTGATTCCAATAGATGAGGTCCTTCAGGTTCATGAATTTGGGTCATTGGATGAATTTTGTCCTACCGGTCAAGACACCTGTCAATATACTAATGGTGGTACCAATGGAGTAATTTTGTAGGACTATCAGAAGAAAAAAAAGACCATGTAATAGCTTTATTTCATAAGTATAAGGGGATTTTTGCTGTCAACAATCATGACTTAGGGTGTGCTCAGGGGGTGGTCCACCGAGTAGACATGGGAGATCATCCCCCTATAAGGTCTCAGCCAATCCACCAATTGAGGGTAGCAGAAGACATTGTCACTGATGAAATTGACAAGTTGCTAGAGCAAGGGATGCTCAAACTGTCCAAAAGCCTGAGGGCTTCGCCTGTTCTAATTGTAAAAAAGAAGGATTGCACCAACCAAATAGTAATAGACTAACGGAAGCTCAACACTATTACAAAAAAGATTCATACCCTTTGCCAAGAATTGACAATGCTTTGGACCAGTTAGGGGGAACCCGTTATTTTTCTGCGATGGACTTGATATCAGATTACTGGCAAATCGATTACCCCTGGCAGAACAGGAAAAATGTGCTGTAATCACTTCCAAAGGCCTTTTCCAACTGATGCTGATGCCTCAAGGGCTGTGCGATGCCCTGGCTACGTTTCAGCGAGCCTTGGATACTATTCTTGGTGACCTGAAACTGTCATGCGTTCTTGTATACCTTTACAATATTAAAGTTTTCTTTCAAACCTTTTTGGAGCATCTTGACCACCTAGAAACAGTATTCCAGTGGCTGGTTGAGGTGAACATTAAAATTAAACCTCAAAAATGTAACTTCTTTAAAGATCAGCTGGAATACCAGGGGTTTGTGGTAGACACTAAAGGGCTGAAACCACAGCCGGCTAAGGTGGAGGCCATCAGCAAAATGACTACTCCCAATAGTAAGTGTGACATACAGGTATTTTGGGAATGGTTGGTTACTACCGGTGCTTTATCCCTAATTTTAGCTGTATTGGGGGGCCGCTATTTGCGTTTTAAAAAAGGGCGCTGGTTTGAATGGATGGAACGTCGTCAATCCACTTTTGATACACTTTGTATGGCGTTGATCAGCACACCGGTGTTGTGATATCCAAACTTTGACCAAAAGTTTATTGTTCAGATGGATGCGTCCCTCTCCACTGTTGGGGATGTACTTTCTCAGAAAAATGACGAGGGAGAGGAACATCTGGTAGCGTACTGTAGTTGGAGTCTGAACTGTCACAAGCGTAATTCTACTGTGACTGAGTGGGAGTGCTTAGCAGTGATCTACGCATGTAAGCAATTCAGAGTCTATCTGCATGAGGTAAAGGTTAAAGTCATAACAGATCATGCATCATTATGCTGGTTGCAGAACCTCAAAGAACCTGAAGGCCTTTGGCTTAATGGGCTCTTAAGTTGCAGGCTTATGATTTCAAGATACTCCATTGGCCAGTAGTAAATCATCAGAACGGTGACTGTTTATCTCAATTACCAACTATTTTGGTGACAGCGGACCTCAGCAACATGATGTATGATAAGATGCTCAGCGGAAAATATGATGATGAACCGCCCTAAGTGATCAAAGTTTTAAATGATATATGAATGAATACCTTCCAACATACTGGGGAACTGTACAAGTGGATCGGCAATTCTAAGGTGAATTTTCCGCGCCCCTCAGCATGACCAGGAATCATTATGAGCGCGCACAAGGCAGTTGGGCATGGTGGAGTGCGTAATACTATGGAGTTGTTACGCCCCTGGTACTATTGGGAAAGTATAAGCTTCAATGTGCTTGAAACTATTTCCTGTTGCTATCAGTGCCAAGTGGGACCATTTTTCTGTATGACTTCATACTGGTTAGTGAAACCACATTTCTCTTGGCACACAGTTTCCCTTGATGCCATTGGCCCCTTGCCAACAGGAGCCAACTAGTGTAAGTACATTCTTGTGGCTATCAACCACTTGACCTGGTAGGTCAAAGTGAGGGTGATATGAGACTTGGGGGCGGTTACTGTGGTCAAGTTTGTGATGGAATACATTATTAGTGACACGGCTGCCCTCAGTTTATTCTCACTGACAACGGAACCAACTTCACCTCGCACTCCCTACCTAAACTGAACAATCTTATGGAAATCCTCGGGGTTCTGACGACCCCATATCACCCTGAAACCACTGGAATGGTCAAACGGGTGAATGGAACTCTGATGAACATACTACAAAAATTAGTAATGGATCGACCTTTCAATTGAAGCTCTCTCCTTTTCACTGCCATGTTCGCCTATAACATTAGTTACCATTCTGCCACGGGGAAGAGTCCCTTCCAACTACTATACATCTGACACCCAGATCTTCCGGTGTTACTTTATTTGTGTGTTGAAGACACCAGTGGACTGGAACCCCACTACTATTTGACTAACCTTATGAACATTCTGATCAAACTACAAACTGAAGCATATTCCTTCAGCTTAGCCAAGAAGATCAGAAATCAGGCTGCTGATCAGGCATGTCATAGCAGGCTGGCGCCATTCAAGGAAGGCGATATGGTTCTCTTTTATGACCAACATGGATTCAGGTGGAAACACAACCTGGACAGTATTTGGATTGGTCCGTTCAATGTTATAGAGAGAACTGGAGTTGACGTGTATACCATCAAGGATCCTACAAGTGGTCAGATCATTAACTGAGTACACGCAAAGTTCCTCCAACCTTACAAACAATAGGAGCTTATTGTCCAGTCAAGGAGGGGGTAATGTTGCAATTTTGATACGACTGAGCAATAGTCTTGGGACAGCTAGGGTGGAACCCGCCAAAAATGATATCAGTTACAATTATTTGAGTGCCTCAAGATGAGGCGATATTGGGATATAACAGGTTTTATTGGATCGCCTCTATATAAGGCGATAAGGCAATAAGGCAATGTCAACATTTGAAAAATACAAAGTAACTTGCCTACAATTAGGTTGATAGAGGATTAGAGAATAACAAGCTGAATTTGAGGAGAATTGGCGAAATAGAATAGCCTAAGCCATGATAGAAGTATCGCCTGAAGCCGCTGTATATAAACAAGATGGGCGATTGAGAGAAGGAGGTTGTTAATAGTACAGAGAGCGGGACAGCGAAAGGACGTTGTATTTAATAAGAATAAATAAAGAATCAATTGGGGCAATTGCTCCTATTTTTAAGTATATTTTCTAGTGTGTCCAAAGAACTAACGATCCCCACATTGTCCGTCTGTTGCTCAGTGGGTTCAACCTGTACAAACACACATGACGGATCCTAACAATACTGTCCAGATTTATAACACACACTACATACTATCGCCCATGAGTAAGACTTTGTGGTAACCTTTGTAGCGTTACCTAAATACAAACCCAATGATTTTGGGGTAGGTTGGTTGCGCTGCCAGTCATTAAGTATTGACATTTAGTATAACATGCCAGATTTTACCTTAAAATGCTTTTGGTGGCATTTTCCCACCATCCACAATGGTGACTGGGAATGCTGTGGAGGCAGCAGTGAAATACTCTTCTACTGACAATATGCCTGAGCTGCCTTCTTAGCCTCTTATTCTCTCAAATTCAAGCAAATTTTTGTGTAGAGTTTCTAATAAGTTGGCAAGTCACTTAGAAATTGATATGAGTTTCCAATTTACAGCTGACCTCATCAAAATCAACTGTTTTCTGTATCCCTACACGGCTGAGGAAGAACTGGCATTAAAAAAGAGAATAGATGACATGGTGAAGAAGGGGTTGATGATCAAAAAACCTCTCCTGTGTCCTCTTTTGTCGTTTTTTTTCACAGAATCTGGATGAAACTCCAAGGCCGCGTGTAGTTTATGAGAAATTTGAATAATGTGAAGGTTTCTGATCCATATCTCCTTCCTTAGAAGCTGTAATTGCCAAGTTGATCTCAAAAACCAAGAATCTCACTTAACTTGATTTGATGAATGCTTTCCACCAAGTGTGGTTCATACTGGTCAGATGTGGCTGACAGCAATCTGAAACAGGTATAAAATATACCATTTAATATTACTGTTGGATTTTTAACCAAGTAAAGCTTCTTACATATTGATATAATTGGTATAATAATTAACTAAGGATGATTGCCAATTAGTTTGATAATTTGATTCATTATTTAATGATAATACCCCACTTTGTGCTCCCCATTTGGTTGGGTTGATCTGTCTTGCTCCGTAGAATCAAGAAAGTATTGAGGATCATCCTGGATAGGAAATGGTAGGTCTCAACACCAGTGACTGAGGCTGAGGATGTTGAGATAATTAATATTATCAATTAAGAAAGCAAATTTCTTACATTTGACGTCAAAAGTATTGAGAAATGATCTTAATAGAGTTTTTAGTCAATTTTGACACTGAAAACTTATGCCAGGGATGTCAAACTAATTCATACTAGTCAACGTGTTTGGCGAAATCATATTTTGACACTAACTGCAAAATCATGGGTGATTGTGAGAATTTTTGGCAGAAAGCTGAAGTATTTGTTATAAATTCTTACTATGAATTTGCTATCTAATTTTAAGTACTAGCAAATTATGCTGAAGTTGTTGAACCATTTAATATTAATTAAGTAAGTCAAATCATATTTTTACATTGTAAGAGTATTGAAAATAATCCCTAACAGTATATTAGTTAAATTTGCCACCAGCAACTTATGCTGAGGATGTCAATATATTTAATTAATTCAGACTATGATGAATCAAGGATTAACGTAATCATGGACATTTGAGGCTGATGAGTATCGTCAGTGAGAACGTTGATGGATACTAAGCAGGGAGAATCACCAGTGAGTGCTAGCAAAAAAATCTCAATGTCGTGGACAGGCTTGAAACGCCTATACTTAGTTTAAATTCCCTCTAATAAAAAAACTTCAAATCTTCAAATCTAATCTTATGTTTGACCATCTTTATTAAGTTTTTAGTTAACAGTGGGTAGTTTAGCTTGTAGAGGTGGGACTTAAAATCCACAGAGGTTAGGTGCTGGGTTAAAACCCCTGTAGTGGTCGGCGCAACCAACTCCTAACCTTGAACTAAATGGAAACCCTGCTGGAACTTGGGCAACTAGCAGCAACAATGAAATGCTTGTTTGTATTGAAGGGAGAAACCCTGAGGGAGTCAATAGAGGCCGCTGAACCACAATTATTGGACAAGTCTTAAAGAGGACCTATGAGCCATAACGAGTGGTTAAGCCTCAGAAGGAGAAGTTGTTGGCCTGATGGGTTGGTGGTTTGCCCTGCAAATTTGTAGGGAAAGGTCGCCTATTATTGTGAAAAAGCAAGGGCCAGCAGTCTCCATACTGTTTAACCTGGCACACTAATGAAGTTACCTATTATTGAGAATGAAAAATTCTAACAGTAACACCTTATAGATTAAAAAACGTGTCAGCTGTCTTTCAGCGCTGCATTGATGACGCTCTGGGTGATCTCATGTTTTTGTGCAATTGTCTATGTTGATGATATATTAATACACATACCTAACTCTGAACAATATGGAAATAATTTTTTTGTTTTTGTGGCAGCACTTCAAATAAAGGAATAGTTGGTAAGCCATCTAAGTGTGAGTTTTACAAGGATGAAGTGCAATTCTTGAGGAGCATGGCACTTATATGGTCAAGCCATTGCGCCATCCAAATTATATGGCATCCTATCATGGCCCACCCCAGTGACGCAAAAGCAACTTCATAACTTCTTAGTATCTGCCACTTTCCTCGGAAAATTTATCTGATAGTTATTAATTGGCCTCACCCTTCAACCTCTCTCTCTTTTAAAAATATCCCGTTTATCTGTAGCCCAGAATGTCAGCAGGAATTGAAGACAATAAAATACTTTCTCACCATCGCCCCTGCTCTTCATCACAAAGATGAGTTTAATCCCTTTAATGTGGCTTGTGATGCCTATGGTACCACGGTGGGTGTGCCATTTTACAAGAACCTGAGGGTAGTAACCTCTTGTGACTTATTTCTATAGGTGTTTTACTACAGAGCTTGCATGGGTCATCTATGATAAAGAGTTTTCTGCTGTCGCTTGATCATTAATGAACTGGCGGCACCTTTTACAGAGTGATATAAAAATTCTTTGGTAGTGCACATGGACCATAAGTCACTTACCTAATATCGCAAACCTCAAAAAGTTGGCGCACAATCAAACCTGAACTATTCGCAATCTCTTTAGTTTTAACTACAAGCATGTATTTATTAAGGGTCTACCTATACCTTGCCATATACTTTGAGTCGCAATTATGTATGGGCCCAGACCTTAGTGCCAAATCTGAGTGGGTCACAGGGATTCCCCCTGAGAAAGTTGTGACACCACCTCCAAGCCATTGCTACAGTCGCCCCCTCACCACCACGCCCTAAATTCAAACCCCAGCTTGTCACACCTCAATCATTCCTGTCACTAGATTGGTTCCTGTTAGCATGACAGCCTCATATGTCTTAGCCCATGCTTCACCTGATTGTAAAGGTTTACTACTGGATTCTGTGTTAGCTTCCCAAGTGTCTGATCATGAAGTTCTCAACCATCTGCCTTATATTTATACTGGCAAGGATCCTTATGGATGGTACTCCCTAAAGTATAGGGTGATATACTTCTGCAATAGAGTCTAAGTTCCTTCTGACCTGCGTTCCCAAGTAATCAGGGAACATCATGATCCTCCCACTATGGGACATTAAAGTGAAAATAAGTGCAATAACTTGATTAAATAGGAATGAAATCCTAAAAATTTTTCATCTTGGACAGCGAGTTGCCTAACCTTCGCATGATCCAAGTCTGATAGGACAGGTCATAATGGTTTCCTCCACCCACTATAAAAAGCGGAAGCCCTTGGACCTCACCCTCAGTGGAATTCATAGTAAATTTACCAGTGTTTGGGGCTATGATGCGATCATTGTAGTAATACATCGTTCCTCTATATATGCTATATATATCCCTTGTTTGTCAACATCATCAGCTGAGGACATAGAATGGCTGTTTGTATTACATTCATTCTCCATGTTTGGAGTGCCGCAGGATGTGACCTGTGACAGAGGGCCTCAGTTTACCTAGAGATTTTTCGTGGCTTTGCGCAACATACTTAAAATCAAATCATGCAGATCATCAACATAATGCCTTCAATCTGATGACTAAACTGAAAAAAACTAGTTAATTCTTAGAACAGTACTTTTAATGATATGCTACCACTTCTCAGGATACATTGTCAGCTGACCTTCCTTTGTCTAAAATTTTCTTAAAAATACTCTGTACATTCATCAACAGGGGTATCACCAATATACGCTAACTTAGGGCACAACCCTGACTTCACCTTTTTACCAGATACAGAGTAAGATCCTGGAACCAGATAAATTTAAGTCACATATAATAAATTTACACTAATAGGTCCATAATTAGTTGACCAAATCATCTAATGATGCTAAGTGGTATACTGATAAGAAACGCTGCGCAGCTTCTGACTATCAGGTAGGTGACTTGGTAATGGTGGATACAAAGAATATTCACCACCAGGTCCCATGTTGCAAGTTACGGGTAAATGAGCTGGACCCATATAATTCTCCAAGTTTTGGATAACGGATCCTTCCATCTAGATTTGCCAACACACTGGAAGATCCACAACTCTTTTTACGCCCTCTTCCTATCCTTCTTTTAAGGACAAAAGCTTGCGGAGGTGAGCCTATCATGGTTGAGGGCGTTCCTAAATTTAAAATGGAGTGAATATTGAAATCATGGAAGATTGATTGTAGTTTACAAATCTAAAATCATGGAAAGGATATTTATTGTATGAAAATAGTTGGGTTTTCGTCCAAGGATTGAAAAAACTGTCAGGAGTTAATTTTTGAGTTCTATTAGGCCAACCTAAAGCCACCATCTCCTTACCCATCCAAGAACGCCACCATCACACCCATAAAGCTCCTCACACCACATAACAATTATGCTTTGCCAACGCCCCTGAGGGGGGACCTAGTCCTTATAGGAAAGGGTAATGTAAGGCGCATCTCCTACCATTAATTTGACCAGTGGCATGCAACCTTTTATATCAAAAAAGATCAAATTCTAAGGCCCTTCCTCGCCCAGATTTCTGACCCAGGGATTAACCTGTGAAAAAGGTAGCTGCCTCCCCTCCTTTTTTTAAGGGGCCTTTCCACAACCTACACCACATACTAAATATTTTCTAGTCTCAGAATCTGGTGAGTTTAATATGGAGAAATCAGACAAATCTTTATATACTTATGGAAGTCTAAGAAGACCCTCACCCCAGTCCCTATCTACCTTCTAATAGGGGTGGCTTCAAATAAGCCACCACTATTAATTAAATTTAACACCTGGGGCAGCCAGTTGATAATTTACTTAGAAAAGTAGAAAAGGGAAAAGTGTCAAAAAAAAAGGTTAGAAAAGGGATTAACCCCATCACTTATTTCCAAGAATTGAGAATTTTAATTTGGAAATTTGGAAGGTACCAACCCAGCCAAGAATAGTGCAGGACTTTCAGTCAATTTTTAAGCTCCCAAAGAGTCGATTTAATATATGATTTCTGATGTACCCAAAATGGAAATTGGCTTCCAAGCCAATCATCGCAGCTTAGTAAACACCCTCTCTAGTACCAGATAAGACCCAACACCCTGCCTTGTTATGTTGTTGGTTTATATAGTTATTTTCCATTATAAATTTTATTGAAAGCACCAGTATTTTCTAAATTATTGTTGACCATTTTTACTTATCATAACGTGATTTAAGTATAGACTTGTTGAAGGCAGGAGAAGTTAACTCATTGTTCCAAGTTGAAGTAAGATTGATGCAATTCTTAATTTCAAATGGGTATTATAAGCACAAGTACGTTCACAATTAAATCAGGTAATACTTTGTATTGACAGTGTACCTCCAAACAAACGATAATCGTGATATTATAAACCTACAAAAAAATTAAATTCCCCAAACCCGCCATAGTCTCAGTAGCTACTGCCAGCTTGGAGATCCAACGTTGATAGTATTTCCTTAGAATGTGCATTGCCATGTATATCCTTCTTCGTGCTGGACCTAGCCTTTTTATACCTGAATTTTTGGTCAGACATCGTACTCCCAAGCCCTCAAACCTTCTAGAGCTTATTCCTTATGGTCCTCTAACATTGGTGGATTAAGCTGTCTGAAACATAGCCCTGCTTTGTACAAAGTCAGGCACATCTTGGTGTAATCTGGCCAGTCTCAGTATCAATTTAAATGGGTATTAATCAGCTAGTGACTCTTAGGATAAGTTCAACTGAATAATACACAGTCATTGATTGAGGAAATGAAACTTTTTCGATGGACTTGGGTAAGCAGATAAGCTTTGATCTGAAAAAACATGGGATTGTACAAATTATACTAAACAAAACCTTAAAGTCAGGTCAAAAGTGCTATTGACATATCTGATGGCAGCTTGAGATCAATTCCGCCGAATAATGTAGATAGATGGGCAAGGTTAAAGGCCAAGTCTATAAGGCATTGGGGTAAAGAGGGCTGGCGGCGCTTTCCTATGGTTGGTCAAACCCTATTCTTAATAAATATATCTAGTGATGATTATAACCAAAAATCCTAAAACGGTGCCAATAACCCTGTATGAAACCCACCCCATCATCCTCTATAGTTTTCAGAGTCCCACACCCATCTCTCAAAACCCTCATACAACCCTTACTATAGAGGAGCTTTAAGCAGTGTAAAACTGCTTTTGTGGTTGCTGAAGCACCGCCCTTTGGAGGCCGACTTTCTATTGGAACTCTTGTTTCCTAACAGTAGCTTCCTAGATCATCCATCCAGATAAGATTTTGATAATTTAAAATTTAAGACCTCTTTTGCCCCCCCTTTTTAGTAGAATCATGGTTCAGGGTGAGGTGTCAGCTGGGCCCATATTGTCCCAGGGTAAATGAGACCCTGGCAAGGGGAGTTCATGAGGAGGTCTAAAGTAGAAGGCGATCATAACTGTTGGTTTCTTAAAAGCGAGATGTCCTGAGTCATCACTTTCTTTTCATCCCTGGAGTGGAAAAAGACGGAACTAGGACTACCAGAAGAGAACATTTGAGGCTGATGGAAGGGAGAAACAAGTGGGTGCTGGACCACAATATCTGGGGAACGTTTCTTATACCATGACTGCCAGTGGAGGGATGGTTGTTGGTTTGGGGTTCAGCAAGGACAACTACAGCCAATGCAGATTTATTAAAGGATCGATACAATTGAGTATGCCACAAAGAAGGTAAGCTATAAAAACCCCATAAGAGGATCACATGAGGGGTGATAAGAGAGATAATATCAGGGCATCCTAGAAAATGGAGACCACAATCTCCATAAAGAATGACATCTGAGGAGCTAACATAAAAAATGATTCAATGAGGGGTGTTAGGTCTACAGCCACAAGATCCAGAACAAAGAGACATAGGAGACACAAAGGGCTTGACTATGGGGCCTGAACTGCTAGGTGACCAGTTTAAGAAGCGTAGTTGGGTTCTCAATCTTGGCTGCAGTGCGTATCACCCCCTTCAATCAGATGTTGTATAATATAGCATATCAAAGTGTGATACGCTTTTCTTTGGTATTGGGTGGGTCCAGGAACTTTAAATTTTCAGTGGAAAAATTCACCTGAACTTTGGTAAGGCATCCAGCACTTGATTGGCTACTTTATAAGTGGGGAAAGGAGGAACCCCCATCCCTATCATGTTTACTTCAGGTGTGACTCTAATTATTGGAGTTGCCAAACTGATATATTTTCCACCAGAGCCTACTTACAGACTTTGTTGACAGAGATGGCGGGATAAAAGAAGAAAAGCAAGTTGCTGATAACCTGTAGAAAATTTATAGTAAATATTTTAAAGAAATTGCTTTACCTGTTCCTGATAGTAGGGAGGAGAGTGCTGAGTTGATTGGCTGGTTCATTAAGCCAATAAAACGGCTGATGAAAATAAAACTGGGCTTCTAGTATGGGTGTTCAAGTAACTAGAGAAGCGCTAGAATCCCAAGGGCATAGAAGTTCCAACAACTGTGAAGAGGGTTTCTCTAGCATTCATGTGAAATTAATTAGATTTAATAACATACAGAAGGCCCTCGAGGCAAATTAAATGCCTTGAATGGGGAAACTGTAGGTCTCGCAGGGGCAACCCTCAAGGGTGGGAGGGAATTAGTGAGGATGACAACTCTTTAAGGTTCCATGGTTTTTGTCCTTCAGGTGTGGTGTGATAGTAACCAGATGTAAGGTCGAGGTGTAGATATTGTTGGGATTTTTGCCCATATTCCCAGCCTGCTAGATTACCAGGAATTGCTAGCGGATAATTCCCTAATGCGAAGTGAATTGAAAATCGTTTGGCCCAAGTTTTGGAGTAACTATGCTCAGGGTATATTGGGATTTTGCCTGGTTGTATCTGGCAGGGATCTATACGGACAGATACTCAAGATTTAGTCAGGTGGAGTTGCTGACAAAATAGGGGCATCTGATAGTGATTAACTATCATGTGTACCAATTGGGATTGGTTGAGTTTCATCGCCAACTGATTGGGAATGAATAGCAAGTTGCAGGTGAGTGATGCCACCTGCAACTAGCAAATCGATCAGTTGGTGCATGACCTGACTTAATGGGTAATAAGTCCCATTACCTAAGCAGGTCGGTAGCCAAATATGGTTGGTTTGCTTGGATTGAGAGGAAAATGTTAGGGACACGTTTTCCAACTCTTTCCGTTTAGGTCTTGAGGATGTCCAACGACGAAATCCTAGCCAGGATGGGAAATACTATTGCTGCTGAGATGAGGATGGGTGATTCAATGGCAACAGCTGCCGTTTCATCAAAGAGGTGTCAACCGAGGGTTAGGTGACTGAATCCCCACTATAAATTCCCTAGAATTTACTCCTAATAAAAAACAGTATTTATGAGAATAGCAATTAATAAAGAAGTTCTATAGTTTTCATCCATTATATAGTTTAATTAGTAAACTATTATTAGCTTTCCATTGTTCCATTCTTCTCAAGGATATTATTGCTGTGTGAAATAATTGGGAGACTCTTAGTGAAAAGGGTAAAGATCTGAGCGGGGATCTAGAGAAGAAGGAGAAACGATTGGGGATTGCTTCTGACTTTGTGTTGGACCAAAGAGACTGTCACCAGGGAATCTCAGAGAATATTGGGTTGGACAGAATGAGGGAATTAATACCTAGATCATGACATCTCAAGTAATTAACTGGGAATACTGGCCGAGCGTTGGGCTGAGATATAAGGATTCACACTCAACTACATATAATAGTTGTCATACTATTATCAACTGATAATCTAATATACTATATAACACAGACAAAGTGCACAAGAAACCAAACCTGTGCAGTAAAAAAATTAATGGGGTTGTTTGCCAATAATAACCCTTAAGTAAAACTTTACAGATGGACTTCTGGGGCTTTTGATAGATAGGATTGTGGCCTAAATCACTGATTGGGTGAGATCACTTGAATGAAACTAATCAAGTTTCAGCAGAATCTATTAGGGCTCTGTAAATTTAAACAGGGTTCAGAATCCTGACACAGGGTTGGTTTAGGAACAGAGCAGCGTGGGAAGTCACCCATGGTAGTGGGGCTGGGCTCCCCTGAGAGGGGTGCTCCAGATAGCCTGGACAAACAGATTTATTGGTTGATTGACTATTTGAGTGCTCCTGATCCGCTGAAGATGGGGTAGAGTCAACATGTCAATGCGGTGCAGGAGGTACGATATTACTAAATCTTTGTTGGGTCAGTAGGGTAAATCTTGGACTGATATTTGATTTTTAAAACAGTAAATGGGTACCAGCCATCAGGGGTATATTTTAATAAGAGTCATTGATTGACCACTGTGTGGCAGATCAATATAATTAAGATCCCACTCAATGATCATTGAGACTATAGTATGAACGGCGGCATACTTTAGTTGATCATCAGGAAAACCTTGAGTTAGCACAGTAGATACAACCACAAGGAATTAGAAGCGTTGAAGGTTTTTATTGGAATTACTAAGTTTTGAGGGGAAAATGAACCAATAGAGCCTAGGGGGTCGTTGTCTCAAAAGTGAAGAGAAATTTATAGGGGCTTAACTGGATTGAGTAAAGGGGATCAGCATCGGTCTCTGATTGGCCAAAAAGGGCTGTGGGTAGTGGGATAATCAGTAATTCAACTAACTCATAAAATTTAGATATCTTCTTCCCTGGATTTGGGTCCAGTTTAGATCAATAGTTCTAACCCAGCACAGAAATTTTCAGATCAGTCATCTACACACCCAATTCTGTCAGAATTCGTTTTGGCAGGTCAAACTAACAGTGGAGGCTTGAATTCATCAACCAACTTAAATTTTTCATCCCAATCACTATCTTATAAAGGGTGACTTAAACTGACTTACCTGGCCCATTAAAGGAAAACTGGGCCTCAAAACAGTTTAACCTTTTACATGGAGTTTTGTCTAATAATACTGGGAGTGGGTTAAACCATGGCTCCTGGGATGTCCCTGGATTGCTCAATCTCTCTACAAACCCCTTCATCTTCTCTATCAAGGTAGAGGCGGAAAATTGGGTCAAAGAGTAAGGATCTAAGTGAGCCAGGGCAGTAACCCATCGCTTATCTACCACATGAGCCAGGTGAATCAGCTGGACAGGGGGTTTACTACAGCCTTAGGTTCCCTCTTACTCCTGAAAGAATGCTGTGAATTCTAAGCAGAATGGTTGTTTCTCAGGATTTACAATAGCTCTAACATTTTAAATCCATGTTGTGGTTAAGTCTTCAAGTAATAATTTAAGTTAGTACTCAATAATTCTTGTTACTAAATCAAGAATGATTGCATAGTTGCTGACTAAAAAAGTAACTACCCCTTGATTTCCCTCCATTTATGAATTCATGTAAATCTTACATTAGATGAGGTTTGCCATATCTTCTGGCCATAGTCATATCATCTTGGCAATTTTGAGCCATATTTCTTGGACTTTTTTGGTAGTTTAGTTGTGATATAACTTATTATAATTGAAACGTTAAAATACTCAAAGTTATGATTGTTCACAATATTATAGTCAACAGCTTACACTTCAGATCTTATTGTTTTTGATTTTTTTATTTTATTGTGGGGAAGGCCAACCAGGGGACGGACACTTCCAATAAGACACAAAGAAAACAAAACATAGTAACAGGAGGGCACTCCAGAGAAGTGAATGCTATCTCCTGTTGCCAGCAGGAACGCCACTACTGGGAGGAGGGGGAACGTGTAAAGGGGCCGGAACCACAATTGAGCACGTATGGAGGAAGGGGTCAGAGTTGATGAACCAAACTGGGAACCAGGATGAGACCAACTGACATCGATGCAGTGGGAGGTAACCAAACAACCACGCTTGAAAGTGGGCCACTAAGTGGTACCGGAACCAGTGGACAGCTTCTGGGAGGGTGGGGGTGGAGCCTGCGATGGCATCCAAGACAATCGTGTGAATAGTCCACATGGCGATCGCGACCACCAAAGCATGGAGGGAGGGTGGAAGAGGGGAGACCATAGATAAAGCAAACATAACCCTAGACAAACTAAAGGGATGAGCCTGATCCTGGCATAGCAGACGTTTCACCTCACGCCATATCGCTTTAGAGTTAGGGCACTTCTCCAGGCGGTGAAACAGTGTTCCATACTGGCCACACATGACACAGGATGAGTGCAAAGCGTTAGAGCGCTCAGAAGTACGGTACACCCGCCTCAAGCAGCGCCATGCATGGGAACAGATATGAGGCTGCAGAAGAGGTTGGTGGGCGTATTTCCAAATTGCTTTATGGGTTTCAAGGGAATAAGGGATGTCCATCATGTCCAGGTAGTCCACCCTGGATAGGACATGGGGCCTTGTGGGTATCAAGCCATCCAGAATGGGTAGCCCCTGTACCTCCTGGGTGAACTGAGGATAGGGACGCCCCCTCTGGGCAATGTGTCCACAAATATGAATTCTCCACCCAGCACTCCGCATGGAGTGGAGGATTCATTTGAAGTGGGGTGCAGTTCCATGGGGACCTGCGGCCGAAGGGTGGGAACCAGATGTTTTACCAGAGAGTGAGGGTGTGACGGATTGGTAAGTCCCAGGGCGCGGGAGAAGTTGGAGCGGGCCATGTGGGACCAGTGTTGGGTCAGGAGTGTAGGTATGGTAACAGCTGCGATCCAGGTGCCCAGGATCTTTGCAGCATGGGCCTCAAAGTTGAGCAGGCCCATGCCACCACTATGGCGAGGGCCAAACATGACCTTAAGTCGCACTGGCGGTGGGTGGCCCAACCATAGACACCCTTGCAGAAGGGCATACAGTGTCTTGAAGAAACCTGAGGAGAAGGCTATGACGTGGGCCCCAAACCAAACTTTGGAGAGGAGCATAGAGTTGGCTAGTAAAACCCTGCCGGTAAGGGAAGTAGGGTGGGCTCTGAGGGAGGCGATGCGCTTCGTCATGTTGTTCAGAATATGGTTTTCCATTACCGTTGAGGCGTACCCACCTACCTCCAACCACACCCCCAAATGGCGGACCAGTCCATTGGTAGGGCGCGGCACAAAGGGGAGCACAAGTGGGGCGGTGTGGGTTGGGCAGGGTAAGCAAGCGCGTGTGCTAGCAGATGGGGTGGTCTTGAAACAGGGCGCTGAGGCGCAGCAGGTTCAATACCGACCAAGGAGGATGATTTCAGTTTTGGAGGCGTTGAGTGCAACATTAGTTACCATGGAGTAAACCTGGATAAGAGCTTCAAGCGTACATGCGTCATGATTGTTAGACACCCCAACCACACAATCATCAGCAAATGCCAGCATTCTGACTGGTGCTTGGCCTCGCACGTGGACCCCAGTAAGGTGGGCATTCACGTTGAAGAAGTGGGTCTAGGCTGAAGTTATATAAGAGTAGGCTAAGGGGGTCCCCTTGGCGTAGGCCCCTTTGAGGGCGGACAACATCCATGAGAAAGCCAGGGCCACGCAATGCCATTATAGTGGATTCCATCAGCAGCATCACCCAAATGATGAAGCGAGGGGGTAGGCGGAATTGGTGGAGGCAGGCCCTGAGGTATTCCCAGTTTACTCTATCATAGGCCTTCTGTTGGTCTAAAAACACAAGTGCACCAGAGGCCGTGGACTGACAGGCGTTGGTCACAGTGTACATGTTGTCCCAAATCGACCTTCTGGGTATAAAACTGAATTGTTCTGGGGAGATGGTAGCAGAGGCAATGATCCCAAAACAGTTAGCTATAATTTTAGTCAAAATTTTTATGGCAGTGTTTGTTAGAGAAATGGGGCGCCAGTTAGCCAGGTTAGCTTATCCCTTTTTTTGAAGAGCGTAATGGTGTAGGCCTCTTGCCCTCCTGATAGGAGGCGCGTTTCCAAAAGGCTCTGGTTAAGAGAGGCAAGCAACAGTGGGGATAAATATTTGAAGTACTTCTTATAGAACGCATAAGGAATTAATCAGGGCCAGGGCATTTCCAATTTGGTGCACTGCGGATGGCGGACCAGAGTTCATCCCGAGTATCAAATTCATTAACTCTGGAAAATGGGAAACAGTGTGGATGTGAGCGCTATCAAGAAAACCGCCATTTCAGCTGGCAGAATCAGTTCATATTGGTACAATCTGGAGTAATAATTTTGTATCTTGATTACCACTTTGGCCAGCATATCCACTACAGAATTGTCTAGCCTTCGCACCTGTTTGCAAACCAAGCTCTGGAGTGGTGCAAATTTTTTTTGAAAAAAGTAGGTGGAACATGTGTCACCCGCTGTGATGTGTTTAGCTCTGTACTGAACACAAACCTTATGTTTGTGTTGCCGCTCAAGCGCGTTGAGGTGGGCGGCTACTTCCGCCCACTTGCGGCCCCAAGCAGGACTGTAGCCCTTGGCTGGAAGTTGGACTCCAGGTGGGACAGCTCTGCCAGAGCGTGTGAGATGACCGCAGAGGCAGATTGTGAATGTCGGGAGGACAGGTGGCAAGCCTGGCAGATTGTGTCCGCCTTGAAGGCTGACCAGGTGGAAATTGGATCAGTGCAAAATGGTGCGATAAACTCTGGAGCTGTGGTCGCCAATTCCATCCATGAGGAAATTGTGGTGACGTGATTTTGGCCGGGCAAAGTTTGCATCAATTTGGAGCCTGAGCAACAGGGTTGGGAATGTGGAAGGAAATTGAAACCAACCTGTGATCAGAGAAATTGATCTTTGTCATGGTGAAATGGGAAATTTAGGTATGAAATTTCAACGGCACAAGGATGAGGTCAATGCAGGACATGGACCTTAACTGACAATTGTGGATGTGGGGGTGCGACATGCTTTTGAGAAGCAGAGAATGATGCAGTAGTGTGTCAATCAACCCTAGGGTGGCATTGAGGACGCGTAGTTCTATGTGTCCCTGTGGCGGGGAAGATGAGGAAGGCCAGCGGTCAGTGGAGGGGTTCAACCAACAGTTCATGTCACCAATGATGAAAGGATCAGGGGGTAACAGAAGGGATTTGACCAAAGAGAAAAATTCCTGGCGTTCTCGTGCACAGGTCAGGGCATAAATGTTGATGATAGTGTGCACTACGTAAGCCCACAAAAATTTGACAATGAGGACATGGCCACTAAGGAAGGATTCAGAAGATAAAAATTTAAAATAATTGTTTTTTCTAATAAGCACCCTACAGTGCTTGGACCAGAAGGATAGGGAAGGGAGGAGCATGGATTTCCATGTTTCCTCAGAACTGCACAGACAGTGGGACTCCTGGATGGCCAGGATGTCCACGGGTAAATTATTTTGTAAAAAACTCGGTTTCCTAGCCTGGGATGGTGAGGCCTTAAGCCTAGTGATGTTTAACATCTCTAAAGTAAGGCTCCCCCCATTACACCTTAGGTGCTAGGGGAAGGGCACCCATGCCCTTCAGCCTTCTCTTGTTCTCCACAGCACTTTTTGGCGCCTTGGGTATGTGATGCTACATAGTCAGAAGAATGGGTGGCTTTAGAAGTTGGGTTCACATGGGCTTTTGCCCTCGCTTTTGGTTTCCCCACTGCAGAACGAGATTTTTGTGGTACGTGCATTTTTGGTGCACCAACAAAAGTTTTTGAACTTTCAGCTGGGAGGTTGGAGACTGAGTCAGTTCCAATTGAGGCTTGGGTGCATTGGTCGAATGAGGTCAACTTGCCCATTGGGGTTTCAGAATGGGCGTCCCACTCTGATTGGTTGAGAGATTCTCAAGCTGCTTCCACCACAAAAGTCTTGATTTCCTCCTGGAGCTGGGAGGGCAGGATAGTGGAGGCGAGCTTGACCGCCTCCTTGCTGGCCACCTTGTGGGCCTGTTTGGCCTTCTTCCGCTCTTGTATGGATATAGGGTGCACTACTAAGTAGCAACCTTGTGTTCCCCACGGGAAGGCCTCCTTTGTATCGGTGGTCAGTTCATAGTGGGTCTCCCCGGTGTTTATAGCCTCCAATGGATGCTCTTGGTATGAGATGCCCTCCTTGGTGGGGCAGGTGTGTGCCTTGTGGCCAAACGCAGCACAATAGGTGCAGATGGGAGGTGCACTGTCCATGGTAACCCTGAAAGGGTGGGTGGCTTGCCCATCAATAGTGACAAAAGCAGTGTGTGGGATTTGGGTTAGATTCTGCGCTATCCCCTCAGCTGGGGTTAGGACTGCAATTGCTTTGCCAGTGCACAGGTGTGACATCAGAATAAAGCGTTGCATTTTGAAGGATTATATTTTGCCATATATGTTGAGCCCAGCATTCAGATGTTGTTTGAGCATGTCACATTTGACTATAGTGGGCAGAAAGTCAAAAGTTACAAAAATCTGGTTTGAATTTGTCCATCTGGTGCACTTAGTTTCAACAACCCACTTCCCATCTGGGAGGTCTAACACAACACACACTGTTGCAGCTTTGTCCGCTGCTTCCTTGCTTTCAAAACCAAGATCCAGCCAACCATGTGGCATGGAATGAGGTGCAACATACACCACATTTGGGAAATGATTGTGAACATCCCCACAAAACTTTTCCTACATCATCATCTGCTGAACATCCAGGAATACCCATACTCCATGTTCCACTGACAAAAGTGGTTGAAAGTACAGCATATTGATGTACTGGTTGCATCACGCTTACCAGGCTAAAATTTCTGGGGAAATGGTTACCGCTTGCTTTTTGTTAAGTTTGTCTATTTCTTCAGGTTCCCCAGGGCATTTGTGAACTTTAGATGTTGCGGGGCCAACTCCTGTGCCCTTTACCTTACTTGCCCAACTGCTCCCTGACATGGGTGCAAACTAATCTCCTCGGTGAGATTATCAAACTAATACCTGACTTGAATTGAATATGTTGCAAAAGTGATTGCAACGAGAGAGAAAAGTTTTTTTTATAGTTTTTGATTTTTAACCAATCTAAATGGTCTGCCTTGGTCTTCCATTAGGCAGCAACCACAAATTAAAAAAATTGATAAACTGCATTGGGAACTGGTTATAAATCCCATCACAAATGCAAAATGATATGAATACCATTAAAGCTATGACATAATTTCTTGACCAACATCTTTTTCAGATCTGTAATTAACCCTGAATCCCCATATGTTAAAAAAATGGTAGCACATTGGGTCGCAGTGTCTATTCAATAAAACTATTTTTTATATTTTCATTTTTTAATAAATTTTATATCCTTTTTCTGGGGTGCATCATCTGCACTGTAAAAAAAATTCAGAAATTTATCTATTGGCAGTTTGAGCATTAGTTCCTCTATGGTGCAAATGATTTTACTCTTTCTCTCAATAAAAATGGGTTACATAAAATTGGCGTCAGTTTCCCAATTTTACTATACCATTTCATTTCAAAAATTTGACATATTGTTGTATTCCCTTGAGAATGGAAATATATCGCCAAAAATATTTTGGAGATTTTTCATTACAAAATAAACACATCCATTGTTTGTATAGTTTATTCATTTTTTTCATCAAGGTTTGGGCTGAATTTAAAATATTCAAATGAGCTACTTTGATGATTCATTTTAATTAGTGTGTAAAGTAGATGTAGCATGATAAACTTGCTCTTAAATTCTGTACCAAATTGGACCTGAATGTCTAGCCACCGGTTGGTATACTTTTGCTCCCATTGAGGCAAAGGCTATTGCACTGTTGTAAAATCTTATTTTACATTAAATTTTGAGATTGTGGATCAGATCCATCCATGTAATTATTAATTAAGGGATACATTTGTTAGCCATCTAATATAATAGTATATCTATGGCAGCAATTTGTATTAATAAAATATTAAAGTGCTTGAAATTGAAAATAGATATTTAGCATCAAGTGTATCAAAATACCTTTCTTTAAGTTTGTCTTCATTGAGGTTTCAGGAAGCAAAACAGCGTTATAGGTTAGATATATCTACTCAGACATACTCTTTGATGTTTGCATAAAACCCTCTGTATTCCACAATTTTTTTGTGCTTTTGTTGAAGATTTGTTGGCAAGTTTATTGTGTTACCCAATAATTGCATCATTAGATCCACATTCTGCTTGAAGTTGCTCTTCTGGTATAGTCACTCTATGGAATTTTTGAGCTTTAGAATTTTGTACTTTTTTCTGATTTTTTTGACTTTTTTGGTTGTTGGCGTTTGGGAGGCATATATAATATTGTAATATATGATAGATATATGTTAAATTATAGACTATATAATTCTGTTATAGTTAATTTTAAAGTGGCATACTAAATTATTATATTATAGAAAGTAATTTTAATGGGTTTTGATAAGCAGTTGGTATCTAGTTGATTTAATAAGGTAAACACTTTAGCTAAGCAGTTAGTGATACAGATGACTGAATCACTACACTAAATTATTATAAATAATCTTGATACAATGTTTTCCTAAACGGTTAGTGTTAGTTGTTTAGTTTGACAGGTCAAAGTTTTTGGGTAAGTTATTGGTATTAGTTAGTTAATTTGATAGGTTGGATTTTTACCTAGGCGGTTAGTGATACTGATGTTTGACACACTTCTTAATGTGACATAATATATTTGAGCCTACCAAATCAATTAAATCATCAACGACTGTTTAACCAAAATAATGAACCTAGAAAACTGACTTTATCACCATCTGTTAGGCCAAAACCCCTTGGGCCTATCAATTTACACAAATAACCACCAATTATCATAGAAACCCCATTGAGTATATCAAAGCTTTTAAAAAAGCCCAAACCACACAGCCAAAACGATATATTGATTCCTATTAGTAAAATACATATCATTTTTATACTTATATATAACTTTTACTTATATTATATTGAATTTTAAAAGAAGCCGAATATGTTGGTTATCTTAATTCATAAAATATCGTTAGGTTTAGTTATTTTGGGTCAATTGTCTACGAGATACTGTGTCACATACATAAATATATCCCTACAATGACTTCTATTTCTTTATAAAATGGTAGATTCAATCAAATTGATCACATTAATTGAAAAAGTATAATAAATACTCTTTTTATGATTACGGATATGATGCTAGCCCGTTACATGTGAAATGGCTAGATTTAGTAAATCTCAATTTAAAGCCTAAAAATATATAATACAATATCTATAAAAAGGTTTGAGCTATTTTTATTGCACTTGAAGACAAAAATTGAAGGTGGGAATAATTATAGAATCATAAATCTACATTGTGCACAAAATCAGATAAAAAAGTATGTCGGATGTAGGTTGCAAGGATTTAAACCGGAAATCTTCAAGTGAATTACTAGCAGTATTATTAATCCAGTTTATTTATTTCCATAAAGTTCCTTCTATTTTGTTGTAGTGAAGCTAAATAAAATAATAATTGAAATAAGGATATAATAGTTGTAGTTGTGGCAACTTTCTTCATTTACCTAAGCAGGAGAATAATTCTATAATATGATGTATTCTTGCAGTCTAATATATACAAACCTTAGGCATACTCATGCGCACTTCATTGAACTGGAAATCAAATAAAATGTTAATTTTTATACCATCAGGCTCACTAAGCAGGTTAATAAAAATATATGAACTTTGATGAGGCAAATAGTAAATTTTGCACAACTATCAACTGTTTTGAGAATAGAAATATCTCACAACCTATAATGTCTATGGTATTAGGAGACAATGGAATATATAGGGATTAAAGTATTTTAAATAGCTTAAACAACATCCCATACAAAAACCTAAACAGATACCAAAATTAGAAAAAGAAAGAAATTAAATAAAAGTTTGAGCTATGTATTATTGCATAGGAAAAAGACATCGAAAAATGGGAATAACTATAGGATTATATATATATTCAATTGTGGCACAACAGCACAGACAAATTAAAAATATGTCAAATGTTGATCACAAGGCTTAAAGCTGGAAATCCACTAAGATTAGATTGCTTTCAGTTTAGAATAATAGTAGTTTCTCTTATTTCCACGACATAAACTAAGGATTGAAACCAGGATTGTCACATAATTTATTCACCTAGTCCGTGGCTCTAAAATCCAATTTATAAACTCACAGATATAGGTTGTTCAACTTGGAGCTAAATTGTCAAATTACTTAGGAATTTGGTTAATAAAATAAAAATTGTTTATTCTAAAGATGGTTTTCAATTTTAGTCTTTTTACTTAAAAGAAAGGTAATTATCATTAATGTGATCTCGGAGATAAATATGACTATTTATTTGAAAGTGACTGTGTGAATTTATTGCCACGAGTTTAAAATGGTATAAAATCGCTTCTGGAAGCATAACGTCCACATGTTTAAAATTACTATATTTTCGCTTGGCGTTTTAGGGCAAATCTTACCAATCGAGTTAAACCAAGGGAAACATCTGATGCAGTTTAGGGCCGCCATCTACCGGCACAACAACCTTCACAGCGCTGGAGTTCTCCTCCAGGAAAAGATAGTCCTTACTACTGCTGATCAGCATACCGAAGCCAAAGAAAACTATGAAGTCCTTCTCCAACATCCCAACCCTCCCAAACAACTCGATCATGTCAGCCGGTCCAAGTTGACACTAAATACGATTAAGGACAAAGTGATTCATCCCGATTTTCAACCTTTTGATGCTCCCATCAATAATTTGTGCATTCTCAAACTAAACCTCGGTGAACACACGCCAACCTTACTTTACGGGGATCCCGCAACCTTCAATATAAAGTTGGATGAGAGTTTCTTACATCTAATCGGCTGGGGCACTCCAATAGAATTAAACGCCATCCCCACAAAGCAGTGCCGGAAAGCCATTGGGCTACGTCTCGTTAATAAGACCGAGTACTGTTTCAGTTCCTCCCTCAACCACGTTAAAGCTACCAATTTTCCCCGCGGTAGTCCATTATTTGTCCATATCAGAAATACCGTCATCCTTGCCGGCATATACTCTTGGCCCCTTAAGATGCAGCATCCTCAAGTCCCCTTATTGTTATCAAAATAAGCAGCTTTCAGGACTGGATCAGTGAAACAGTGAATACAATATAAAGCTCAATTTTTATCATTTATAACCAACATCGCTTATTTGGGTTGTGTACAATGATTTACTATCAGAAAATCCAATGGCCACTTAAAAGTTGTTCAAACTGTAGGATTTAACTTGACATTATCAGAGATTAAACTGTGTATGTCAAACTGGTTTTATGATCATCTTTCTTTTACTTTTTTGAATAAAAATTAAGTTTTTCCCTTTTCTTTATACTCAGTAACACTTTCTGAGCAATTGTAAATTAAGAAAAGTAAAATTTACAACTCTAAACTCCCACCAGCAAAAACACCTCTATGTTCTCAGCTCCTCCACCATCTGTTCCAGTGTTGTGCAGCGGTAAAGCCCCCTAGTGTTTTCTATCCTGCAGGCAGATGTGTTTAGATAGGTTGTCCAGCCCCCAGGTCCTTGGGCTGGTCTGTTCCTCCCAAGGAACTTGACCTTCATCTTACATATTCCTGGGCAGTGCCTCAAAGCTCCCTGTTGCTCCCCTAGAGCAACATGCAATTTGACCTTTGGTAATGTATAGGAAATCTTTCCCATATGATGATAAATCTATAATTGAACAATCTCAGATGGTGATGAAATCTGGTGGCTTCATTGACTTATGGCCCTATAAGAGTAGTTTGATTTGTGCTTCACATATAAATCCAATGACACCACTGTGGAAAGTGTGCCCCTGGTATTCTAGGGCACACCTCTACCAATGACTCATAACTGGCTACTAGTGTACACCATGTAGGAACCAGCTCTCTTGTGCTCACTGGTGCTTACACCACTGGATCCCACAAAAGCTTTAATCAAAATTATAAAAAATATAATAAAAATATTTTATAAGGTTTTTATTAAAATGTGGGGCAGTAATGAAAAGGAAATCCCTCTCAATATCTGACCAATTAGTATTTAAACTGTTTTGAGGGTTGAAGGAATTTGAGGATAGGATCAGAATAGCTTAAAAGTATTCCAAATTAGGAAATATGGTGTACGCTCCTATCAGATCTTGGGAAATTGAATTTACTTTTTGGCAAAATGATACTTTGGATGGGGTTTTGGGGCAGAACATACTCATGTGGTAATGTCTTGATGTATTTCAACAGATCACTGCTGGATAAAATACTTTCACCTTGGGAGACCTCAACCACACTTATAAAAGAAAGTGGCCCCATGTAGGTGCTTGGAAGGACCTGATTATGGTTTGGGATGTGCCTTTCAATGGTCACCCCACAGTTTGTCATGTGGTCAGAGTAATCCATCTGCTCAATTTTACATTAGTTGCCCACACAGGTTTTTAAATGGTGTTACCTTAATTAATGGGGTTCCAACGAGAATTAACTAGAGTCTTTTGGCTGATATCTTTGATATCATTTTTTATCATTAGGATCACACATAGAATCATTGTAAAATTGTAAATGGCCTACATTTCCCCATTTCAGCTGAGTTTGACCCAAGACATTCTTCCTCTGCAGTTGAGAGGGCAAATGTCCAACATCACCCCCTCAAGAATGTTAGGGGAGAATAAGGTCAAAGGAAATGGCCTTGAATGTGATTTATGGTAATACCTGTAGCTGAAGATTTGATATAGTACTCATTTCCTCATTTGTAGGTGATAGTGAAGGGATTCTCCCATATTGATCCAAGCTTACCGCTTCTAGGAGTGATGCGGTTATGGTAGTATAATACCATATCAGACACTTGGAATGTAGGCAGGGGGTTTGGAAATCATTGGCAGCCTGTCCTTCTTTTTTTTTAGTACTAGATGGTCCCAACCCAAGCAGCCTGTCCTTCTTTAAACACTGTTTTTGCTAAGTTAGTCATAGCCTCAGATTGGAGTTGAATGATATGCTGATCCAATCTCTGCATGATTTCCTTGAGTTCCTCAATTTTAAAGGAAAACACATCTTTAACTAAGAGGGAAGGTGTTCCTGGTTCCCGCCTATACAAGACATGAAAGGGAGACATTTTCAAGATCCGGTAATAGCCAATCCAGTATGCCATAAGAGCACTGGGTAAGAATTGATCCCATTGAAGAGGATCATAGGAGGCCATTTTCCGTATAATGGAAACCAAGGTTCCATTAGCTCTTTCCACAGTCCCATTTGTGGAGAAATTATATGGAGCTGAGAAAAGTTGCTGGGCTCTCATTGATGTGGCCAAGATTCTGACTACTCTAAAGGTGAAGTTCTTACCATTATCGCAGAGTAGTACTTGTGGACAGCCACAACAAGTGAAAATGTTTTAATGTAAAAAGGTTCTGTAGCATTAGCCGTTTGGGCAGGGATAGCCACGGCTTCAAACTACTTAGTGAAGTGGTCAATAGCTACAATGATAGACCAGTTGCTACTAGTTGCCTGGGGGAGGGGACCTACTACGTCCAGACTGATAGTGCGGAATGGTTGTTATGGGTTAGTTGGTTGATACTGATACCTAGCCTTGAAACTGGATTGTTTCCTACACATAAGGTAGGCTTCAAAGACGTCAACAATAGATTCTATCATTCCATCCCAATAAAGCCAATCCTTAATCCACTCATAAGTTTTCTTTGCCCCTCCATGACCTAGAGTAAAGTGAGCTTCTAGGATAGCAGGTACGCGTTCCAAGGGCTGAAGGTAAGGCAGCCATTTTGCCCCACCTGATTACACAATTTTATTGTTCTCCACTTTGGTGTTATGGAAGTGCTGGGATAATATCTTCTGTACAGGCTCATCTTCATTTTCCCAGTCATCAGGGGTCATTAAGAGGTCAATTAACCTTTCTGCCTCACTATTATATAAGTGAAGGACTGGTAGCCAAGTCAACCCATCAACATTTATGTGACGGATTCCAGCACGGTGCTCAATCTTCATGTCACAAGGCTGGAGCTTTAGATCCCAGCGAGCTAGCTGACCAGTAGGATCTTACATGTTCTGTAACCATTTTTGAGATACGTGGTCAGTAACCACAGTGAAGGTGGTTCCATATAGGAAAGGGCGATAGTGTTTTACAGTAACAAAACAGCAAGGCACTCCTTTTCTGTACGCTGAAGTTGTGTTTCACTTTTGATAGCATCTTAATAAAATAGGATACAGGATGATATATACCGTGTTCAATTAATTGGCTTAAGATGGCCCCAACGGCATAGTTCAAGGCGTCAGTGAATAAGATGAAAGATTTATTATAATCTGGGTTTCATAGGATAGGACGTTGTTGTAGCAGTTTCTTCATTGTCTCAAAAGAGGCTTTTTGTTCAGCACCCCAATAAAAGGGGGTATTCTTGGTCAATATCCAGACAAGGGGCTCACTGAGTTGGGCGAACTTAGGTTGAACTTATGGCAATACCCCATCATCCCTAGAAATACCTGAATATCTCATGGATTTTTAGGGGATGCATTTTTTAGATTGCTTAGACCTTGTCCTGTATGGTTTGAATTCCTTCTTGGGAAATGGTGTGGCAAAGGAAATCCAATTTCCTTTGAAAGAAGGTACAATTCGAGCCATCTAGTACTCAAAAAAAGATATAATTTGAGGGTATTAAATCAATATTAGATTTACGTAACCATTGAAACACCTCCTTAAAGTGATCAAGATGTTCGTTGAAGGTTTTTGAGAACACCATGATGGCACCAAGATAGATGATGACACAAGATAACTTTAGGTCCTGCAAAATGTGATCCATAACATACTGAAAAGATGCAGGTGCGTTGCACAACTCTTGAGGTAATCATGTGTGGGTTGGAAGTGACCCTCATTAAAATAAGGGCGCATTTCTCCTGATCCTGAGGAAAAAGTCCATTTTCCAATAGCCAAGTCAATTGCAGAGAAGAAGTTAGATTCTGATAGTTGTGCTAGGGCATCATTAAAGTGAGGGATAGGATAGCTATCTTTTTTTAATGTTATTTAACTTGCGGTAGTCCATGACTATCTGATGGCCTCCATTTTTCTTTTTAATTAGCAAGAGGGGGAAGACCAAGATCTTTGGGAAGAAACTAGTAATCACGCGTCTAGTAACTTCTGGAGCTCCGTCCCCTTTTTCTGTTCTTCTACCTTTGACTTGCAATAAGGTTTGGACCTAGTAGGACGAGCATCACCCACGTCAATGGAGTGGCACCAGCCCTTCATGTGGCCATAGTCATTATCTGATTTGGAGAATATGTCTCTGTATTTGCATAATAAAGTATAAAATTTTAAAGCTCATCTGGGGTCAATCCATCCGAAATATGGAGTTTGGGCAAGGTACATACTAAGTTATCCTTGGCAAACCCAAATCTGTCATTGAGCCAATGTAGTGGATGTGGTCAATGTCCTCCACGGGGATTAAAAACCCTCTGCCAATCTCCTGGTGTTTTCTTATGACAATTTCTTGCTGATAAGGTTTCCCAGCAGAATAGTAATAGGCCTCTGATATGCTGGGTCTAGTACTCAGGTAATACTGAGGCTCTAAGGGGCAAACGAACTCAAGATTTATGAGGTGCAACAAGCAGTGGTGTAGGATTTAAAAAGTGATTTTTGTGTCCACCACTCGTTGTCCCAGACTTAATCGAGGCTTCATCTGCACCATAGAAAGGAATTCCATCTCTAGCATCCACTAAGACATGCAATTTTTTGGTGTTGCGCCCAGAGGTTGATAATGCAAAGTTATAGCAGAAAAGAGATATTCAACCAGGAAAGAGTATTTGTGCCTTCTGGGTTCTTTACTGGATAAGACTAAAGGGACTTCATAGTTGATTTTTGAGAGGAAACCTTGCTTCATGTTAATTATTCCCTCGTACTCAATCATAAACTGGATACCTATAATCATATCATAGGCGTTGTTGTCCAAAGCCACATCAGGGGCTGATAAGTTAAGCTTCCCAATTCAGATGGGAAATTTAGATTATGCCCCAACCACATGGGTTTGTTTGGGCCAGCGGTACCAAATTCTTGATTTTACTCCAATTCAGCGTCTGCTTTATTTTCTTGATGAGCTTAGTGGAGATTATGTTACCAGGGAGCCAGTATTCAGGATGGCCATTACCCAGAATTTTTGAATGCCCACTATAACCTTGGTGAGTGTTCTTCAAAAGTTTAGGAGACAAGGCCAAGACCTCCTTGAGCCGGAAAGTGGAGGTTAATTTACGAGCAGTCTCAGGTATTTATCCAGGAAGGATTTCATGGTATTAACCCACTGAAGAGTTCGAATCAAGCCATCCAAGAACTCATCACCATCGCTGGCAGTTTAAATAACTTTTGGGCACCCTAATATTTGTCTGAGGTATATTTCCTCAGGTATGGTATTTCATCTACTCCTTCAACGTTCAATTGATTAGTGCTCTCCACTTCCACAGGAGCTCCTAATAAATAGTAGCCTGCATCATCACCCCCTCTGATTCATCCCCAAGGGTATTCTCCACAACTGGCAAGGCCGCAATTGAGGTAGGGGAGACGGACTCAGGAGATTGGATAGCCTTAGGGCGCGCATTTCCAGCTTGGCTGGAGGGGAAGGCACAATTGCTTTGGTGAGCTTGTGTGGGAGTATGGTATTAGCTACCTTACAGGGCTCTGAATTATAGGAGGGAGTGATATCGTTTTTGAATTGCACTGAGGAAGCAGAATTCACTGCGATAGGTACAGGTGTGCTCACCCCAACTGTTTTACAGGAGAAACTCCTCAATGATTAGAAATGAAGGTTCCACCTCAGCTTAATTTATTGTTGCACAGGAATGATATCAGCAACATTTAACAGAGCCTCCTTTATGTCGCAAATGTTTTTGAAGTAACATTTCACTAAAATGATATGCCTGGCGAGAGAAGATTGAGAAGCTAATCCAGTTAACATAAGTGCAATAGCATTATCCAGAGCTAGCATGTTAGCCATTGACAAACTTTTGAAGCAATGTAATATCGCTCAGCAAAGGCAGCGGTCTTTTCGCCCTCATACATGCTAAGGTGCATAAAGGCCTGTTTGTCCCTTTTAAGACTCTTCTTTGAACCAAATTCAGCTAAAAGAGCCTCTTTACCTCTGCCAGGTATGTAGATTGTCCATGTAAGGAACTATCTCTATTGTGCCAAGCGACTTAAACATGGCCGGATGCTTAATTTTTGCTTATCAGTGGCGCCATGCATAGCGGTTTCATATACATATAAAAAGGAAGCAATACTCCCTTCACCAGGGGTGTACTTGTCTTTTGAAAATGTTTTAAGGGGCGCTGTTCATGCTCTTTAATAGCGGGATAAGGCGCTGTCAAGTTGCTTTTCCAAAGCAACTATTCATAATTTAGTGGGAATGGGAAGAGTTTGAGGCTACTACTTTAAAAGCCTCCATTCTTGAATTATTTTTGGCGTAGAGGGTAGCCCCTGTAGTGAGTACCACTTTGTAGGAATACAGATGAGTTCTCACTTGCTGGTGCTTCATGCCACTGGATTCCATAACGTCTTTCTTAATTACAATGAAAATATTAATAAAAGCTAGTTTTTATAAGATTTATATTAGGAAGTGCAGGATAAGAAAAGAAATGAACCATCTTGATATCCAACCAATCATCATATAAATTGTCAAAAGGGTCAACGGGAATTCAAGAATAAATTTGGAATGGCTTGTTACCATCTGAGTCAGGATATATGGGATTGTAGCCTAACAAAGCTCAGAATACTTGCTTCACTAAGGATGAACAATAGATGGGGAATCATTTTTGGCTAGGACGTATCCATGGGGTATCAATTTAAGAAATTTCAGCCAATCCCCGTTTGCTAAATATTTTTCACCTTGGGGGACCTCCACAAAACCTATAAAAGGGGGTGATCCCCGAATAGGTGCTTGTATGGGCCTGGTTGTGGGTGGGGAGTACCACCTGATGGATGCCCCAAGGTCTGCCACATGGTCATAGAAATCCAACTGCTCAATCTTATGGTTATTTCCCAAGAAGTATCTAAAATCATGTTACCCTAAATTGTGGGGGACCAACAAAGAATTGTCCAGGGTCTTTTTGCTAATACAATCAATAGTATCATTTAAATCCTTTATTTTAGTATTGCAAATTTGCAAATGGTCAACAGTTCTCCTTTTTGGCCGAATTTAACCCAAAACGTTCTTATTTTGCAGCTGGGAGGGCAAATGTCCAACAGTGGTGGCCTAAGAGGCCATGTAATATTTTGGTGTGTTTGTGGGATCTGCCAATGGACACCACAAATAATAATCTTAAAACAAGAAAGATTATTTTTTATTAAAAGTATAAAATAACACTTATTTTGGTTTTTTTATATTTTTTATTAGAAAGGCAGGGCAAAACCAGAAAGGTCCCTTTGTTGATACTAGCTTTTCCTAATTAAACTAGTTCAAATTTTGAGACCATTGATATTCAAGGTAAAAGAGTGCAAAGCTCAGTCTTCCAAATTAGGGAATATAGGCTTTTGGCCTATCAGATCAAAGATAAAATTTTTAGAGGTAAAACTGACCAGTGCAGTAATGATTTGATGAATCATATCCAATCACCAGCGAGTAAAATCTTTTCACCTTGGCAGTGGTCTGACTCAGATGGTAATGATTGGGTATCTCAGCGGTAGTCAGACTTGGATGGTAATGATTGGCTAATGTTTACCCTATCATCCTTGAGTAAAATATTTTCACCTTGGCAGTGGTTAGACTTGAACAATGATTGGTTAACTCACACCCAATCATCAATGGGTAACATCCTCTTGCCTTACGGAGGTTCTGATCCATGCAATATTATACTTCTCATATTTGACCGAGGAGTCAGAGTATTTCTTTTATTAATTATTACCATTTTAAGCCAATTTTTGTGATAAATTGTATTATTCCGGTTGTTAGGATTCCACCGAGAATCTACTAAGGTCTTTTCGCTGTGGGTATTCATATCGTTGATATCCATATTATTATCTAAAAATTTGGCAGGTGATGGGCCAAATATGGTAGCAGAATCAGGAACACTAACTCCAATATTCTTTGTCTTATATTGAAAAGGAGAATGTACGACAGTGTTTAACCCACCTGCACCCAGTTGCTTTGCATCAGTTTGACTAAACGGGAATAATCAAACAGTTATCTTGATATTTTTGGGTAGGTTTTAAGATGGCAATGACTTTTAACAATGGTGTTGGGAGAGTGTCTATAACTCTCCAGTTCCCTGAGAGGTGGTGCATGGTGCAAAGGACCAACGCAAGGGAACTCATCGTCATTATGAACATAAAGGTAGCCCAACAGTGGGAGCTGGAGCTAAAGCAACATAGGGCAAGGGTGTTTAGCATGGTACACAAGAGATGGGATCAAACTAAAAGCAAAACTTGGCTGTGGCCCAAAGTGCCTTTCATAACCAGGCTCTGAGCAGGGCTAGTATGCACAAGGGCCCTGGTTTGAAGGGAAACTGGGCATGACCGTGGTGTACCTGATGCTGCAAAAACTTTAAACCTAAAAATTTGGCTAACATGACACAAGACCTCCTCAAAGAGGTCTGCACACAGGTATGCCAAAGTCAACATAAAATAAACTGTAAAAAGAACGGGGTGTTTACTATGAGAAGTGACAACCAACGAGGAAGGTTGGTATCATAGGATCATAGTTAAACAAACTTGGAAAAATCATATGTTGGACAAAGTGGTGCTAAGATTTGGGAATCACTAGTTCTAAAGATATAAAGTGGTGCTAAGTTGAGGTGCATTAATAGGCGCACACTTCCATCCAACAGGGCGTTATACTTTTAAATATTTTGAACTTGAGGAATTTATTGGTGTTGAGGCTGACCTGAGTTAGAAATTTTGTAGATTAAACGGGTCTTGAACCCATGTTCACCAATTAATCAATTTGTACCATTGTCATTCAACATATAGCTCGTCCGTTTTAACCTAAGATCCAAAACAAGGGTCTGGGCATTTTTACCTCACTTGTACCAACCTGGGCATACCTGGCCTGTACCCAGCGTTGGTCTTAAGTGTGCTTGAGATCAGTTTGGGACTGAAGTTTAACCTTCTGGACCTCCTGACGCCCAGCCTTGTCCTTGATTTTGGTGCTTTTAATCAGGTCATGTGAACATGACATTAATCTCTCTTCCTTTTTGTGCTCCACCCCCAGGGGCTTTCTCTAAGGAAAACTTTTTATGAGCAGGGGCCAACTTCATGGCAGCAACAGCTTGCTTGGACTTCAATCCTGCAGCCTTGGTGAAATGCTTGTGGAAGGCTACAATTAGATCTTGTGCATGAGCACAGTCATGCACTTGGACCCAACTGTTCTCCGCTGCATCAAATCCCTTCCAGAAACACAATATATACTTGAGCTTTCTTCTTACTTGACAAGAGGCATCAATCTCCTCCACTTCCCATTCCAGAACTCCATTCATGAGATAAGCCTCGGGAGTCTCTGGAGAGAGCCCTCAAACAACGTGAGCTTGCTTTCATGGAATACTGAACAGATTCAGAACGAGGGGGAGATCCAATTGGTAGAGGCATGGCCCACCTTTTTGACAACGCAGTATAGCCAAATCCTCTTTGGTCCTAATTTTTTGCATGGTTGCTTAATTTAGATGTTTTTAGCATCTAGCATCACGAGATCTACTTCATTGTACATGGGTAAACTTTTCTCTTACCAAAAGCGTTCTCCTTGTAAGCCTGCATGGCTGCATCTAAATTCGTGCTCACCCCCTGGTATAATTTCATAATCAATTTTGCAAAGTCCACCACCGGTTCAACTTTTGATCCACAACTGGGCTCCATGTTAAAGGCGGTATTGAAGCTGTAGTTGGCGAAGAAAGGGGAACAACTGATTGATGCATGTTGGGCGTTATTATAACTGAATTGGGACATAGGGAGATGGGAAACCCAATCTGAATGATCTACCTTGGTATAACACCACAGGAACTGTTTGAGGCACTGGTTCATTCGTTCTGTCTGCCCATCTGATTGGGGGTGATAGGCAGTTGAATGGCAGGGGCGAATCTAAAAAGTCTTACACAACTCTTCCAAAAGATGGATGTAAACTGAGGTTTCCAATTGCTAATTATTTCTTTAGGGACCCTGTGAAAAGCGAACACATGAGTAACAAAGAGCCTAGCCATCTCAGCCGCAGTGACTGTGGTTCTGAAAGGGATAAAGTGGGCGAACTTCGTAAAATGGTCCATCACCATCATGATAGCATCGTAGCCATCAGATACAGGCAATTCCACAATAAAATTTACTGATAAGTAGGACTAAAGCCCATTAGCCTTTTGAACAGGTACCATCAACCCCGCTGGAGGCTGGAAATTCTATTTCATTTGGTTGCAGACTTGGCACTCTTTACAATATCTGCCTAGCTGAGAGGCTAACACCTTTCAATTATAAGTGCGACAAATTAGCTCTAACATCCTCGCCTTCCCAGGGTGGCCAACGGTAATTCCGTCATGATGGTCCAAGATGATTCCCACGCAAAGTGGTCCAGCAAGAACCCATAGGTATTTCTGAAACCACACCATCACATCCTTTACGTTATATCCACTGGTGATGTCCTCCTGAATCAGTGCGCTCATAGCAAGGACCATAGAATATCCGGATGACAAAGACTGAGAAAGGACTACCTTTCTGAACATGCCATATTCCTTCACATTTTCCAGAGGAGCGAGCGCTGGCCCATTGGCTAAGGGATGGAAATTGAGACACAATCTTACCCGATGGAGCCATCAAATTGGTATTATGCACCTCAACCTCCATAGGATTGAGCTAGTTCAGGGTTGCGGCTCAAAACATCCGCCAAACCATTCTCCTTGCCCTTAGTAAACTCATAAGAAAACGCAAATTATACAAGGGTCTCATGCCAGCGTGTTTGCCGTGGGGTTAAGACATGAGGTGAATGGTAGTTCAGTAAAGCATGATGATCTGTACTACGCAGAATGGTTGGGATGAGACATGCAAGTGATGACGCCAATAGGGCAGCGCCTCAACCACTGCTAATAACTCTTTAAATAAAGCGTAGTTTAACTCTGGTAGAGACATCTTCCTAGAAATTATCTCACCAGATGCTATATTCCATCTTTGCATACTTGTAATAGAGCCGCCGCTATGCCAAAGTTGGAGGCATATGAAGCAACAATAAACTCTTTATTGGTGTCAAAATGGTAAAGAACGGATGTGGACAGCAAAGTACACTTTACTTCTTGGAAGGCATCCTCCAAAAAGGGGGATCACTGAAGTACTTTTGACCCATTTGCCTTACACAAAGGATTTGCATCTTCAGAAAGGTTCAGTGTAAACTTTTAAGAAACGTACACATCCCCAAAAAGCTCCTCAATTTCTTAACCAAAGTTGGAGTGGGCCAATCACAAATCGCCTTCTCCTTGTCTGTTGTTATCATGTACCCTTGGTCAAACATGACGTTGCCCAGAAAGGTGACCTGGGACTTGAATTTGCACTTACTTATTTTTAATGTGAGGTCAGCTGCCCTCAAACGCTCCACCACCTGCCAAAGGTGTACTGCATGGTAATCATTGTCAGGGGAAAATACTAAAATATCATCTATGTAAGCTACCGCGCATACCCCCAGCAGGTCCCCCAAAGCTGCATCAATATAACGTTGAAAGATTCAAGGGCCTTTTTAATCCCAAAGGGCATAAGCCGAAATTGGAAGATTCCTTTACTGATATAAAATGTGGTAAACCACACCTGGACCTTCTTGATAAAGATCTGATTGAACGCGTTTAAACATTCCAGCTTGGAAAAGACTCTCGTCTTCTCCACATATCGTGAAATCTGTAAGTCCAGGTGAATGGGATGTAATTATGGTACATTGAAGTTGTTGAGATTCCCATAATCTACACATGGGAGTAAGGTACCATCGGCTTTCTCTATAAATAAGAGTGGGGAACATACAGGGGAGGTTTGTTGAAAAATAGCACCTTTGCTAACTGCTCTTTAATCCACACATCTAAGACCGCTTCCTCCCATACCATCAACGGATAAATTAAGGAAGATATATGCACCAAATCAACGGTGAGCATGAACTTGCAATCAATCTCTGAATGATCTGGTAGTACATTGGCTAAAGCCACATCAAACGAAGACTCCAACCCCTCCTAACAGGAAGGTAGGGGAACCTCCACAGTGAGCTTCAGAAACGGGGCAAGACTGAGAGTGCAAATTCTGGACAGTGGGGAAATTCACCCTGAAAGTTGGCTTCAATCAAAGTAACAACCAACCTGTGACCATTCTTTAAAGTCAAGGATAGGGTATTTTCTTTCAAGTTAGCTCTGACGTCAAACTCTCGCCACCACTCTACACCCAAAATGATGGGGTACAAGAGGTTTTTTAAAAGCTTTGAAGTGGTCATAAAAATGATAGGTGCTAACTTGATAAGCCACTAACTTCATGATTTTAGCGTGGGAATGCCTTGGGAAACCCCTCCTCTAACCATATCACCTGGCAAGTAACCCAGCTCAAGTAGTCGGCTAGGGTTTGGTCCATAAAGTTTTCAGAGGCTCCTGTATTTACCAAAATAGTAGTGCTGATTTTCCCTAAAGGGGATGAAAGGGTACCAAACAATAAAAATTAACCTGAATGATCTTTAATATAGCAGAAAACGCCAAAGCTTCTCCACAAAAATCTTCTTCATGGTCATAAATACCCCCAGGATACGTTTCTGCACCAAGTCATGATGAGGGATATTTGGCCACTCTGACTAAAGAGGTCACATATTCCTTCATATCTTTGACAACTGCATAAACGTTTAAAATTGTAATAGTAACTCATTCTCCACCACTTATGTTCTGCGGATCATTGTTGTGGTCAAGCGTGGGTTTTTTATTTGATTTGCTATACTGAAATGGTGTCCATATCTAAGCCACAAGGGAATATATATGGCTTGGTAGTATACATGGAAACATCATTATAAAACGCGTTTTGGGACACGAAAGACTCTATACCCCTTTAGGTGACAAGTTGTGCAAGGTTATCCAAGGCCAACACCACTAGCCCTTCATCGATGATCCCATCTGCACTGTCTGAATGCAGTGCCAAAAAACAATTTAGGGGTGTCGATTTTATTAAATTTTGTGGAAAGTCAAGGAATATCAACTCTCATATTGTAAAGCATCTGTATCCACCAGGTATGGGCAAGAAGGTTTTATACTTTCCAGTTGAAGATAGCAAAAATAATGTTAGAATGCTTCAACCCTTGGAAAAATGCAAAAGCTGTGGTGAGTCCTACTGCGGCTGTGGCCACCAGCTGGTGCACACCATTTGCACTTCACTAAAGACCCACATGGAAAAAGTTTGTGCACATAAAGTTAAGTGGTTGGTTGCCAAATGTCAGGAGAGTGTCTATAACCAAATTCCCAGCGAGGTGGTGAATGGTGCAGAGGACCAACGCAAGAGAACTCGTCATCAGTGTGAAAATAATAGTAGGTCAACAGAGGCAGCTGGAGCTAAAGCAACATAGGGCAAGGGTGTTTAGCATGGTACACAAGAGATGGGATCAAACTAAGGGCTAAACTTGGCTGTGGCCCAAAGTGCCTTTCATAACCAGGCTCTTAGCAGGGCTAGTGTGCACGAGGGCCCTGGTTTGAAGGGAAACTGGGAAGGCATGCGGTGTACCTGATGCTGCAGAACCTTTAAAAAATAAAAATTTGGCTAACGTGATGCAATACCTCATTAATGAGTCCGCACACAGGTATGCCCAAGTCAACATAAAATAAACTGTAAAACAAATGGATTGTTTATTATGAGAAGTGACAACCAACAAGGAAGGTTGGTATCATAGGACCATAATTAAACAAACTTTGAATTATTATCTGTCAGAGAAAGTTGTGCTAAGCTGAGTTGCACCAATAGGCGCACTTTTCCATCCAACAGGGCAGTATACTTTTTAAATATTTTGAACTTGAGGAGTTTATTGGAGTCGAGGCCGACCCAAATTGGAAAAATTTGTAAATTAAACGGGTCTTGAACCCATGTTCACCAATTAATCAAATTTTACTATTGTCATTCAACATATAGCTCGTCCGTTTTAACCTAAGAGCCAAAACAAGGGGCTGGGCATTTTTACCTCACTTGTACCAATCTGGGCATACCTGGCCAGTACCCAGCGTTGGTCTAATGTGTGCTTGAGATCAGTTTGGGACTGAAGTTTAACCTTCTGGACCTCCTGACGCCCAGCCTTGTCCTTGATTTTGGTGCTTTTAATCAGGTCATGTAAACATGACAAATGGCTCAATGCCATTGGCAAGTTCCACTGAATTATGACATTAGGCACAATCTTATAAGGTACAAGTCATTTGGGCTTTGTTCCTGATTTTTGGGATGGGTTTTAAATCAGCAACAACATTCACCAATGGCCTATTGCCATTGGTAAATTTTGCTGAGGATTTGACACTTGCCACTCCATTCACTGAACGTATGTGCCCATTGAGCTTTGTTGCTGAGGGTTTGGGGCTCTCAACCTTAATTTTGAGGGATCATTGCCATTGACTTAATGAGGAGCTTTTGCCCCATGGGAATGCCAACTTTCTAATATTTCAGCGCAAAACCCTTCAATTCACCATACTAATTTGGTGGAAGTAAATGTGTGGACAGTTGGCGGGTTCTTCAAAGGGAGGGATGTTACCAATCGCTCATCTACCACATTGACTAGGTTGTCATGTGAGACAAGAGGACAGCTTTCCTTCTCAGAATCTTTTTTGTGGATAATGGGAACACCACCTGGTCCAAGAGGAGGGGGGCTCTCTCCCAGACTTACATTACCCTTCCCTTTTCCAAGGGTTGAGTGCCACCACCGGGGAATTGAGTTAGGGCCACATTCTTATGAGCCTTTGGCAATTTTATCGCCATGAGCACAGAAATCTTTGGAGGAGGACATGGAGCATCAGGGTGGTGGCGTGAGAAGCCTTGATAAGCTCTGAGAAGTTGACAATGTCCCAAGTGCTGACCCAGCTATTCTCATAGTCTGAATAGCCTTTCCATGCAATGAGATTTTGGACTGATCAACAAGATTTGTAGGAAGCCAGGATGGCCTCAACTATAGCTTCCTCTGCACCCCTGATCGCAATGGGCTCTGGGTCCAAGAGATCGCCCCCTTAAACGGTGACAACTGGGACATGTGGAAGACTGGGTGTTACTTCCAGTGGGTTCAATTTTGACCGGAAGGCACCATTACCCAAGTCTTTTAAACCAAGTGGAAACCTAAGCGCTTAGATCCAAACTTACGTGATGGCACCTGCATGTTCAAGTGGCTCATATCAAGCATAACGTGAGATCCTTCCTTAATATCATGCGCAGGGAGCCATTTCCAATCACCATACCACTTATAATCACTTCTTGCATTTGTTTAAGTGCACCCAAACCAAGGACTGTATGGCTTAATGGTGCTGGGAATGTTCAACTGCATCCGGTACCTCAGGAAGAAGCATAGGCTAACAAATAATGAAGAGCTATATCTCAAGGTAGCCTCATATTGGGAAAACTCCATGGATGCATGAGTTCCATTGTTATATGTGAGCTGGGCGGAGGAAAGGTCATCCGCTCAGGTATCCTGAGAAGCTGAAGCATAGGACTGCAGTTAATGTTCAAGGATCTGGAAGACCAATTTTGTTTGGCCATCTGACTGTGGATGATATGCAGTGGAGCAACAAGGCGTGATCTTCAAGATTTCCAAGAGCTCATTCCAAAACTGCCTAATAAACTAGGGCGCACAGTTGCTGTCAATACCTGAGGGAGTCTAAACATCAAAGTCATATGGCGCACAAGAAGATGGGCAGTTTCTTTGTAAGTAATGGAGGAAGAGCATAGATTAATCAAGGAGAATTTGGTAAAGTGGTTTATGATCATAATAATAGCTGTAAGCAGTTTGAGCTGGGAAGCTCAACAAAAAAATCAATGAACACCAATTTCCATGGCCCTTCTGCCTGCTGCAGGGGGTGTAAGGCCCCATTACTTCCAGAACAGTCTGATTTGGCCCGTGCGCAAGTAACACAGTCTGCAATCCAAGCCAGGACATCTTTTAACAAGCCTGGCCAACTATAGGTACGCTTGACTAAATCAATGAAGTTCTTGTTTCCTGGGTGACTGACTGCAGGAGGATCATGATGCGCCTGAATTACTTCAGATTGGAGGAGGGGAGGGACCCACACCCATGTCATAAATTGAATGATCCCATCAGCCAGAGAATACAAAGAGCTCTTTTAAGAAGGGAGGGACAAACGCTCCATAAGGTTCACCTCTTCTGCACATGCCATTTGTGCTGCTAAGACCCATGAAATCAAGGGCGCATCTGGAGCTAAATCTGCTGTCAAAACCACAGGAGAGATGATGGTCATGATATGGGATGGGGTAATGACTGTGACAAGATCCGCCTCATCTTTTTCAGCCAGGAAAAGTGTGAGGTTGCGGCTTGGAAAATCAGGAGGGTGTTCACACTCCTTTCACAAACTCATACTTGAAGTTGAAACTGCACAAGTCCTGGTAGTTATGGGCCTAATGATGTGCCAACTTCTGTGGCTTGCAAAATTGAAGATCTTAATGGTTCATTTACACAACCACCTCATGCTGAGCGCCTTACAAGAGATACTGCCAGTGGGTCAAGTCCCACGCCAAAGCTGCCAGCTCCTTGTTAAAGATGTCCCAGGACTACTCAGTGTTAGAGAACATGCAGGAAAAAAAGCATCTAGATATTCCAACCCATCATGATCTTGGAGCAAACAGCCCCCTACCACAGTGGAAGACGCATCAAACTTGACAATACAGGGTTGAGAGGGATCCACATGCTTGAAGATGGGGGGTGACAAAAACACCTCCTTAATTAATTAAATGCCTGCTGGCACCCGGGCGTCCAACAAAAGGGGACGTTCTTGCCCGTGAGTGGATAGAGAAGGGCAGCTAGCTGTGAGAGAGCGGGTAGATTTTTCTTGAAACATAATAGCGCCCAAAGAGCTTCTCAATTGCTTTTGGGTTGTTGGAATTGGTTATTTGCGGATGGCGTCCAGTTTTCTGGGCGGAATGGCATACCCATCTTTTAAGATGAGGTTACCCAAGAACGTGACTTCCTCAAAATGTAACTCACAGTTTGGGAACTTGACAAACAGACAGCCTTTTTCAAGGCAGCCACTACCACCTCCAAGTCCTTTGCATATTGTTCAGGAGAAGGAGAATGTACCAGGATATTGTCAATATATGCAACTGCACAAGTGAACCGGAGATCGCCCAGCACACTATCAATCATCCATTGGAATGTTGCGAGCGCATTATTAAGCCAAAAGGCATCACTTGAAATTGGAATATACCTTGTCTGATCTAGATAGCGGTAAGCCATTCCTGAGCTTCCATCAACTAAATTTGATTAAATCATTAAATATAAAGCTTTGAAAACATCTCCAATTTGGCAATCACTTGGCTAATCGTTTGTTCCAATGGCAGTGGATAAGGGTCATGGACTGGGATCTTAGCTAAGGTGGCCGTAATAAACGCAGGGACGAAAGGAACTATCTGCCTTCTTGGAGAAGACAATAGGCGAGGTAACAGGGGATGACTCTTTGAACAACCAGCCCTTCTTGAGCATGCCATCCAGCCATGTAAGGAGGCTACCTCCTCCTCTGCTATATGCAGATATAGTGGGAAGTTAATGTTCACCACCTCCACCATAGCCCAAAACTTCAAGTCAAATTCCATATGTGGGAGAAGGCAGTTAGCCTTATAGAAGTTGAAAATACTCTATTAGCCTATTAACACAGCTAGTAAATCGAGTGTAAAGCCTACAAGAGATCCAAGGGTTACAGTCAATCCACAGTCTAAAGCCTTGGATACGGTATACATTAGAGGGAACTTGCCCTCCTTCTGACTGGTAGAAAATGACAACATGTTAGAATCTAAGTGGATCCTCACCTGCTGCTGACACCATTAACCCACACCTGTTATCGCTGGGAACACAAGTTTAGGCATAAATAAGAAGCAATCACAAAAACCAAACTGGTGAACCAAGAAGGGTATAGGCACCATACTTTCTAGGACGGTTGGGAGGAAAACAAAGCGACCAACTCTTCTGGCCCCAAGTTTGAGTTAAGATCCAGCTGCTGGGCCAACTCCTGACCCATGAAGTTGCCCACTGCTCCAGTGTCAACCAAGGCCTCACAGGACACCTGTTGTGCCACAATACGAATCTTCATTAAAAAAATAGTAGGCGTAATTCTCTATATTGGTGGATGCGGTTATTTCAGCTGAACCAAAGAGATTGTAACTAAATCAGTGGGAAGAGCAGGTTCCTTTTTAGGATCTAGAGTGGGGCGGCCAAACAGTTGCAATTCCTCTTCTTCAGGCTGGACTTCCAGCAATTTGCAGAGAGGGGATTTGGAGAAAACCAACTCAGGTACAGGGATAGCACTTAGACATGGAACCAATGCAGATACTGAATGACAGGGTTAGACCCAAAGGTCAAGTTAGAAAGAATAAAGCATAAAGTTACTGTTCTGGGAAGATATAGTGTTGGGATTTCTACTCAAACAGTAGATTCAGATGTGTTGGTTGATGGGAATCAATACCAATCTGACCATATAGCCCAAACTCCTGTTGGGGATAATTCCTGACGAAATTTAACAACTATCAAAGGCATGGATCAACCCCAATTTATGCGGTCAACTAATGCTCCCTCAACGCTACCTAATCTTAGGGTTCAAACCCAATCCATATGACAAGCGCAGCACATTCAGCTGAGACAATTGGGCTGCCACCAAATCCCCAATTTGTTTATTTTAATAGATCTAAGCTTAACTGTTTGGATTTTCCCCAAGACACCTCCCTGATTTCCCTCATATTGCTGCTACTATGCTATTAAACAATTCCTTTTTCCCCTCCTTTTTGAAATTTTAAGACAAACTTGTATTTTATTGGATTTGCCTCGCCAGCCCCAGTAGTTGATATAAAGACTTCTTTGACCAAGAAGAATAAAAAAGGTATTAATCCATCACCCTTGAGCTTTAGGTCGCCTGGCCTCAAACAATTAAGGGATCCATGGTATCACTTCCCGTGATCCTGACAGGAAGTGTGGGTGAGAGCTGCCTTAATGGAAGTTGCTGCCTTGCAAATTTGATCCACCTTTTTCATAGGGTAGACCAAACGACGTGATAGCGGAGGCTGAATCTTACGCAGTTCAGAAAATGGCTTGGATTACATCTCCAGGAAGATCAAACAATAGGGCTTTCTCAAGGAAGGTTGCAAATAATGGAACCATTCTAGGGGCTTCAGCGATCATAGTTAATAATTATTACAATTGTAAGAACGTGATACCTGGGATTTTAATGCTGCCAATACTGTTGCAACAAGTGAGGTGGGATCTTCTGCCGAAAATAGCATAATGAAGAAGACCTCACACCAACTTTTCTTTCTCATTGCAAACATTTTTGCAACCTATTCAATTCAAGACTAAATCTAGTTTGATAATCTCATAGAGGGGATTAGTCTGCGCCCATGTCTGGGAGCAGTTGGGCAAGCAAGGCAAGAGGAGCAGGCGGAAGGCCCGCGGCCTCTAACGTTTGAAAATGCCCCAGAGAATCCGGCGGGATAGAAAAAAATCTAAAAAAACTGGCGGTCACAATTTCCCCGGAGATACTCGCGTGGCAAGCATGATGCAACCAGTACATCAACACGCCACATTCCCAGCCACTTTTGTCGGTGGAATTCGGAGTCTGTGTGTATCTGGACATCCAAAAACAGCCCTATGGGAAAAATTTTGTGAAGATGTACACAAAATTTTCCCAACCGCGGTGTACGTTGCACCTCACTCCATGTTGCGCAGTTGGCTGGACCTAGGCTTCAAAAGCAAAATCGCAGCAGATGAGGCTGCAGCGGTGTGCATAATGGTTGACCTCCCCGAAGGGCAACAGGTCGTCAAAACTAAACACACCAGATGGACAAAATCAAACCAAATTTTCCTCACGTTTGACTTTTTGCCTACTACGGTAAAACATGATATTTTGGAGCAACACCTGAAAGATGGTCTCGCCATATATGGTGAAATACAATCTTTCAAAATGCAACGTTTCATGCTGATGCCACACCTGTGCACCAGCAAAGCCAACGCAGTTCTGACCCCAACTGAGGAGATCGCGAAGGACCTAACCCAGATCCTGCACTCCACCTTTATTGATATCACAGGGCATACCACCCACCCAATCCGGGTAACTGTGGACAGCGCGCCCCCCATTTGCACCCACTGTGACGCGTTTGGCCATAAGGCACATGCATGCCCCATCAAAGAGGGCATCACATTCCAAGAGCACCCCTCAGCGGCTATGACCTGCGGAGAGGCGCACTAAGAACCAACTGCAAGCACCAAGGAGGCTTTCCCATGGGGAGCACAAGGCTGCTACCTATTGGTAAAGCCCATCTCCCTGCAGGAGTGGAAGAAGGCCAAGCAGGCCCTTAGGGCTGCGGCCAAGGAAACAGCCAAGGCCAACACCACCATCCCACACTCACAACGCCAGGAGGACATGGAGACCTTTGCGGCGGAAGCAACTTGGGAATCCATCACCCAATCAGATTGGGAGGCCCATACTGAATGGGCCACTCAATCTGAGGATCTGATGGGAGATTCAATCTCACCCAATCATTGCACCCAAGCCCCAGTAGAAACTGACTTGAGACCTATCCCAACTGAAAATTTTTTTTGCCCCACTCGATGGTGCACCAAACATATCTGCACCACAAAAAATTCGTCCGACGTCGGGAAAACAAAAAGTGAAGGCCAAAGCCAACGCGACTCTTTCCACAAAAATTAACAAAAACCCCAATAGCGTTGCTGCTAATACCCGCGCTGCTGTGAAACCCCGTGGGGACCTGGAAGAGGCTGGTGGGCCCAGGGGCCCACCCCTCGCACCTAAGGTGCAATGGGGGAAACCTTCACTCTAGGGATGCTGAATATCGCCGGACTCAAGGCCTCCCCATCCTGGGCTAGGAAACTGAGTTTTTAAAAAACAATTTACCCATGGATATCCTGGCCATCCAGGAGTCCCACTGTCCACGAGGTTCTGAGGAAGCTTGGAAAACAATGCTCCTACCATCCCTATCCTTTTGGTCAAAGCACTGTGGGGTGCTAATTCAGAAAACAATTTTTTCAAATTTACATCTTCAGAAACATTCCTAAATGGCCGAGTGCTTGTTGTCACCTTCTCATGGGCCGATATTGCACACACAATCGTCAACATTTATGCCCCAAATGGTGCACATGAGCGTCAGGAATTTTTCTCATCAGTCAAATCCCTTCCGCTACCCCCCGATTCCTTCCTAGTTGGCGACATGAACTGTTGGCTAACCTCACCAAAAGACTGGTGGCCGCCCTCACCCTATGCCTCACAGGGTCACGTAGAACTACGCATTCTAAAAGCCACCCTTGGGTTAAGGGATGCGCTGCTGCGACATGCCCCACTGCTCAAAAACATGACACGTCCCCACGTCCATAATGGCCAATTAAGGTCCATGACCCGCATCGCCCTTATTCTAGCGCCACCAAAATTCCAACCCCACATCTCCCACTTCAAAACAACAAAAATAGAATTCTCCGACCATTGGCTGGTCTTTATAACATACCACTTACCCATCACAGTTGCAAAGGCCCCACAGTGTAAAAAATCTGCCCCCCAAGCTCGCATCACCAGGATTTTCCACATGGGTGGAAGAGGCAACTTTGGCAGAATCGTTTGTTGTACCATTTTGTGTGGACCCCATTTCCACATGGGCAACTTTCAAAGAAGACACCATCCACCACTATTGCCATCTCTCCTCCAGATGCTCATGAGCCATATCAGCGATTATATTGCACACGCTGGCAGAATTGGCCCACTTGGAGTCCAATATTCCAGCCACAGGATATAGCCCTGCATGGGGCCAGAAGTGGGCGGAGGCAGCCACCCACCTCAATGCACTCAAAAGACAACACAAACATCGGGTTTGTGTCCAATACAGGGCCACACGCATCACTAAAGGCAACAAGTGCACCGCATACTTCTTCATAGAAATTTTCACACCACGCCAGAGCGTGGCCTGCACACAGGTGCAAAGATCAGATAATTCCATTGCGGACACACCAGCTGAAGTGACAATCAAAATGCAGAGATATTACTCTGAGTTATACCAAGCCAACCAATTCAGCCGGCCAAAATGGCAGAATTTCTTGACCGAGCTCATATCCACACCATTTTCTGATACCCAGAAATAATGAATTTATTTTATTTATTCGAGGCAAGCCGACCAGGGGATGGACATTACCAAAATAGAGAAAGAAAGTATTGACATGAAACCTGAGCAGGGTCAACTCTGTCATAGAAAGTTTTTTCACCTCTGGATTGGGACTCAGATTTTTCTGGTTACATCATGGGTAAGGTTTTCGTGTTATTATACCTACTAACCGCCAATAGTTTCCTTTGGCTGGCACCCCAATCGATGTGTGAAGGGTGGGAATCAAACCTGCAACCTTCAGGTTGGTAGCCATATGCCCTACCGACTCGCCTTCCACCCCCTGGAAATAATGAATTTAATTACTCTGAACAAATTATGGACAGCTATTCGCGGTGCGCCAAACCAAAAATGCCCAGGCCCAGATGGCATTCCATATGAGTTCTACAAAAAATATTTTAAATATATATCCCCATTGCTGCTAGCCTCACTCAACCAAAGCCTGTTGGAAATGCGCCTCCTACCAGGAGGACATGAGGCCTTTACTGTCACACTCTTCAAGAAAAGGGATAGGCTTGTCTTAGCCAACTGGCGCCCCATTTCTCTAACAAACACAGACACCAAAATTTTAACCAAAATCATGGCTAACCGTTTAGGGACTGTAGCATCTGCCACCATCTCCCCAGAACAATTCGGTTTCATCCCCAGAAGGTCGATTTGGGATAACGTGCACTCAGTGGCTAATGTGTGTCAGTCCACAGCCTCTGGGGCACTTGTATTCTTGGACCAACAAAAGGCCTATGATAGAGTGAACTGGGAATACTTTAGGGCCTGCCTCCATCAATTCCGCCGACCCCCCGCTTCATTAACTGGGTGATGCTGCTCACGGAATCTGCAACAATGGCAGTGCGTGGCCCAGGATTCCTAACGGAAGTAGTCCGCCCCCAAAGGGGCCTACAACAAGGGGACCCCCTCAGCCCACTCTTATACAGCTTCAGCCTTGACCCACTACTGCGAAATGTGAATGCCCACCTCACTGGGGTCCATGTGCCAGGCCAAACCCCAGTCAAGATGTTGGCATTTGCAGATGATTGTGTAGTGGGGGTGTCTAATAACAAAGATGCACGTACGCTTGAAGCTTTTATCCAGGAATATTCCCGGGTAAGCAACGTGGCACTGAACGCCTCCAAAAATGAAATCATCCTCCTTGGTCAGTTTCAGAACTGCTGGGCCCCAGCAAGTAGTTCCCAACCTGGCCCATCTGCTCGCCCACATCCACGCCTTACTAGCTCAACACACACCGCTCCACTGGTGCTCCCCTTTGTGCCACATCCTACCATAGGACCGGTACGCCATCTGGGCGTGTGGATGGAGGCAGGTGGATACGCGTCAGCAGTAATGGAGGGCTGTATACTGGACAACGTGACGAAGCGAATAGCCTCTCTCAGAGCCCACCCTACTACCCTCACTGGCAGAGTTGTTCTTGACAACTCTATGCTCCTATCCAAAGTCTGGTTCGGAGCCCACGCCATCCCCTTCTCCCCAAGCTTCTTCAAATCCCTGTATGCTTTGCTGCAAGGATGGCTTTGGTCAGGCCACCCTCCACCAGTACGGCTAGAGGTCATGTTTGGCCCTCATCATCATGGTGGCATGGGCCTGCTTGACTTCAAAGCCCATGCTGGCAAGATCCTGGGCACCTGGATCGCGGCCGTCACTGCTCCTACACTCCCATCCCAACACTGGTCCTGCGCAGCCCGCTCCAACTTTTCCTGAGCCTTGGGCCTCAATAATCCATCAAACCCCCACTCCCTGATGAAGTACCTCGCATCACACACATCGGCCACAGGTCCTCACGGGACAAAAACCCACTACAAACGAATCCTACTCTCCATGCGAAGCGCAGAGTGGAGAATTTGTATTAGTGGACATACAACCTGAAGAGGCCGCCCCTCTCCTCAGTTCACACAAGAGGTACAGGGCTACCCATCCATGATGGCGTGATCCCCATTCGACCCCATTTCCTATCCAGGGTGGACTACCTGGACATGATGGACATCCCTTATTCCATTGAAACTCAAAAGACTATCTGGAAATACGCACACCATCCTCTGTTGCAGCCTCAAGTCTGCTCCCATGTGTGGCGCTGCCTGAGGCGGGTGTATCATACAGCTGAGCGCTCTAATGCTTTACACTCATCCTGTGTCGTGTGTGGCCAGTATGGAACGCTGTTCCACCGCCTGGAGAAGTGCCCCACCTCTAAAGTGATATGGCGCGAAGTCCAACGTCTGCTAGGCCAGGATCAAACGCATCCCTTCAGTCTGTCAAGAGATATGTTTGCTTCATCAATGGCCTCCCCCTCCCACCCTCCCTCCATGCTCTGGTGGTTGCAATCGCCATGTGGACTATCCACACGATTGTCTTGGATGCCATCGCTGGCTCAATCCCCACCCTCCCTGAAGCTGTCCACAGATTCCGGTCTCATTTGGTGGACCACTTTCAAGCGTGGATGTTTGGATATCTCCCACCGCGTCGCCGAAAGCTGGTCTCCTCCTGGTTCCCAGTCTGGTTCATCAAATCAGACCCCTTCCTCCACACGTGCTCAATAGTGGTTACGGCCCCTTCACACGTTCCCTCCCCCTCCCCATAAATGGCGTTCCCGCTGGCAACAAGAGATAGCATCGCTTCTCTGGGGTGCCTCCCCTGGTACTAAGTTTTGTCTCATCTGAGTCATATTCGGAAGTGTCCATCCCATGGTCGGCCTTCCCCACAATAAATTTAAAAAATTTAAAAAAATTTAAGAAGACCTCACACCCTCCAATGAGCTTCTAAATCAACCGCATCTAGGAAAGCAACCCCTTTCTGAGAATTTTTCAGTGAAGCGCAACTGGTCTGTGCAACTTTAGAGCGCATTTGCACCTCAGTGAGGACGTTAAGGACCTAATTTGCAATTTCTCAGGAGGGACCACCCAAAATACCTTGAGGATGAGTTGTGTGGATAGTAGCAAGCAATGTGGCCATGCTATTATGGAAGAATTCCTCCAGAGATATCCTGGAGCTGCTCCAAAAATTGACAACTGACCAAGAGAAAATAGAAGTCAGGCTACCAACGGAATGTTCATTTTGTAGAGAGTGACCACTGTTGAGCCAATCTCTATGGGAAGGGTTGAAATGGCCAGGAAAAATAGATGGTCAACAATGTCAGGGAGACGGCAGATAATGTTTAGACTTGCCTGCCAGTTGTGATGAAGAAGCACCCAAAAGGCGAGCCATTATGCCAGAAGCATTGTCGCTCAAATGACGTTATGGTATATGGAAAGGTGGGTGACAAGTGAAGGCCGGCGGACCACAAGCGTAAATAAAAACCTAACAAGAATCCATGCTGATATGGCTCCAGATCAAGTGGGCCTAGGAGTGGGGAGTTGCAAGATTGAATTGGGTAGTTCAGAGCTCCTGTAAGGGAACTTGGTACAATAACCTAGGCAAGGGGGCAGATCCTTGCCTGAATTGAGAATTGGTGATCCCACAGGATACCAATATCCTGCTGGCAATTGGCCTCTGAGATTGGGGAGATTTCCACGAGACATTTTAAAACAATAGTTCAGTTGACTATGGTAGGGGCTAGAGTTACCAACAAAAAGGGATTGCCCAGACTATGGGAGGCCTGTGAAGCCACATTAGAGGAGTCGTAGGAGGTCAGCAAAGAATAATTTGAAATAAATCAAATGAATTGGAGCATGAGAAGGATTTTAATGAATTGTAAAATACAAAAAATGACCGTTAATTTCCTCATTGCGCTATGACTGCTTAAATAGACAAGTAATTTGGTGAATAGCTTAATAAAGCGCGGATAATGACCCTCAATATTCAACCTAACCCAGCAAACTTTGAGCGAGGGGGAGGAAAAAGAACTTAATTGGAAAAAACTAGGAAAGAGTCAGCGGTGGGATGAGTCGCTGTCTGTTCATCCTCGCTTTCCCAAAATTTCGTTTTTACCACATTTTTAAAGGTTAGCACAATGGCGTCTCGTCCACCAAGTAATAGTAACATTTCAAGACCACCCCACATAGGGGCGAGCCCAAGAGGTCAGGAAAGGGTTTGGGGTGTCCAACACACCTGTACCCAGTTGCTTTGCATCAGTTTGACCAAGCGGGACTATTGAACGAAGATTTTGATATTTGTGTGGAGGGTTCTGAGCAGGCGGCGACTTTTAATGATGGCCCAATGTTATTGGAAAGTTCCATCAAAGATTTGGCATTAGACAATTTTCTTAAAAAGTACATGCCCATCAGGCTTTGTTATGATATTTTAGGGCTGGTTTCAAACCAGCGACAACATTACTAAATGGCCTGATGCCATTGGCGAGTTTTGTCAAGGATTTGACACTTGACACTCCATTCACCAAACATAAGCACCCATTGGGCTTTGTTGCCGAGGGTTTGGGGCTCTTGGACCTTACTTTCTGAGAGCTCATTGCCATCTACTTTATTAGGACATTTTGCCCCATGGAGTGCCAACTTTCTAATATTTCAACGCAAATTCCTTCAATCCACCATACTTATTTTGTAGAAGTAAATGTGGGGACAGGTGGCGGGATCTTCAAAGGGAGGAATGATATCCATTTCTCAAATACCACATGGGTGAGGTCGCCCTGAGAGATGAGAGGGACAGCTGCCCTTCTCATACCCTTTATTAGGGAATGGGAACGCCACACGGTCCAAGAAGAGAGGGTTGCTCCCCAGATTTACAGATATGTTGTCCAGCCTCCAAATTCTTGGGCTGGTTTGTTACTCCCAAGGATCTTGACATTCATCTTGCATACTCACAGACAGTGCCTCAAAGCCCCTGGTGCACCCCTAGAGAAGCTGCGGTTTGACCTTTGGGTCATGTATAGGATACTTTTTCATAAGCTGATAAATCAATAATTGAACTATCTCAAGTGGTGATGGAACCTGCTGGCTTCATTAATTTCTGTCCTATAAAGATTATTTTGATTTGTGCTTCACATGTGAAGCCAATGCCGCCACTGAAGCAACTGTCCCCTGATATTCCAGGGCACCCCTCTACCAATGACTCATACCTGGCTACTAATGGACACTACGATGGTAGTTCATTTTTCTGGTTTGCCCAGCTACCAACCCCCAATGTTCTCTACAATGAGCTGTTAGTTGTTTTGGTGCCTATGGCTCTGACCCCATCCTTTTTGTTGTTCCCAAATGGGGATAATTTTTTCACTGAACTTTAAGCATTTACTACAATCAGCCCTAATTCAAATAAATATTTCCTAACAATCCCCCTCACATCATTATTCCTCCTGTCCCTGATCATCTTTTCTGGGCCCATGCGGAGGGCATGCCAACAAACGGATTGTCCTGTTTTAACTTGGATTACTTACAATATAAATGCTCTTCCCTTAAAGCTTCTGACAGTTCTGAGACACATCTGCCAGCGCCTAACACATTACCAACCCCACAACATATCCATTATGAGGTACAACCCTACCCCGTACCCCAAAGCCTGCTACTGCCTCAGTGTCAACACTAGCTAATCAATCCCATCCACACCTAAGACCACATCAATTCGGAATATCAGGAAGCAGAATGGACTAAGGTTCATTCCTATGCTTCTTTCTATCTGCCAACCAAACACTAATATTATGCTGATACCCTGATCCAGTTCAACCAGAACCATGTGGCTAATAAGCTGAGGTTTTTAAAGTGGGAACTTGTGGAACCATTTGATCTCAACTTTGAGCGTTAACTAAACTTTTATCCTGACACTTGATTCCCCACTCATTTCTATACTTACAGTTAGGATTTCTGGATTGCTAGCAGTATCCAGCTTTATTAGAAAAAAATGAAATTTATGCTTTTATCCACTGGGGGTGATTTATCATATAAAACCCATATTGGATGTAGGATCCATCATTTAAATAGTAACTTTGTTAGTTTTATAACTTATAAAATATTAATTAATGTGCTGGAATTTGATTCCGTCAGATTAATGATGTTTCATAAAGGAGGACCCCCAAAAATATTTACAGGTGATCCACTTATAGATAATCAGTTAATGAATAAGTTATCATGCATGATTTTATCAGAGTTCTTCTTTGATTTGTAAGGCTTTATTGGTAGTTACTGAGATTTGTTAAAGAGTAGTTGACAGCAAGTTGTGGGTCAGCCTCAAAGGCAACGCGACCTGCTATAAATGGGTAAAAAAGGTCCCATTACCTAAGCAGGCTTTTAGCTTTATAAAGATAATTTTCCGAGTTGGATGAAGGTGTCAGGGCCCACTTTATCTAAATCCAAACCAGTACAGATTGTGATATAGTCAGTGGTAGATCCTGACTAAGCAGATTGACGAGCAGATGCATCATTTATTGTTGATGCAATTTATTAAGGGTTAGATACATCTGCGATGAATGCCAATTCTATTGGGGTGCAAAAAGAAGAGTTTGACGCTGAATTCCCCTATATAAATTTCTTTCTTTTATTATTTAATAAACAGAAATCCTCAGGTTCTAGTTAGTTCTTGCGTTTGCTTCTGCTGAAGCGTTTGGCAGAGGTCCACTGGTTTATGTCTTAAGTCTGATCTGGGTAATACAGGTGCTAATGAAAATCAATGGCAATATCAACTGAAAAGATCCTTGTATGGTGGGTAGCTGTAGGAAACTATTTGAATTTAAGAATAATCCTGACTGAAATTGATATCAATTATAAAAAAGACTTTCTGGCTAGCTGTTGTAAAACACTAGCGCTTCTCTACTTCTTACATCAGACCATCCAATTATTATATGAATATACCTGATTGAGGTGAAAATCAATTATAGAGCAGATGACTGGATAGATGTTGTCATACACTAGCACTCCTCTGTTTCTTACATTGAGTCACTTTAATTTGTACCATTTTTATTTATATACCTTTAAATATCATTAATAGAAGACAACTTTTAAAAATACTTTTATGAGACATTTATTTTAGATAGTAACACAATGAATTAATTTTTCTAGGAATTTGAAGGATATTTTCTCTTATCTAATTGTTTGGTGAACTCAAGATCTCTTGCAACAAGTGTGGAAGGAAGAAGTTTACTTGTGTCCAGAAGTTACCAACTCATAAGATTAAAGTTGCATGGATAATTTTATTTTGCTATATTGATCATTTTTAAGAAACTTCACATAGGTGAAGGAAGTTTGCCATTAACTATTCATAGGAGTAACATGAGCGGGTATATCTGGTTTTGAAAACCTCAGCTGCATAGTATTCTTCATACTGTTATCACTGACCACCATATATTCAAAAAATATATTAATCGACCATCTATTCTTGAACACCTTTCACCTGTGCAGTAAAATTGAAAATTTTACACCCACAAATGAATTCTTCTCCATTCTGAAGTGACCACCAGTTCACTGTTAAAGAAGCTGCTAAGCCAGATTGTCATCCCTTACACAAACCTGTCGCCAAGTCAGTGGTGACGCTTTCAGGGGTATTTATCCTATCAATGTCCCGTTGACTATTGTCCCACTGGGCAAGTGCAACATTGTCAAGTTCTAAAAACATCCAACAATGCCATCCTAAAATGATGCTACGTTAGTGTAAAATCACATATTTAATATCACCCACAAAAATAAAGCTATTTTACTAAGCTACTGCCGCCCACATTTAAGCCAAAGAAGCGTTTTAAAATTATATCAGCAGCTTAATTACCACTAAAAAATTTATGAGCATCCAATAATTGGGTAGACTGGACTGCATGTCATGATGCCCCTACGCCATTACTCTCTGCCTTGGCTTGTGCTATGCTCTGGGATGAGGATGACGCTGCAAATAATGATCCCCCTGATTCCCCCTCCTCTTCTGCCATGGTCAGATAAGTGGTTCTCCGCTGTCACACCTGTTTGTTGCATTTTTTCTCTTTTTTTGTTTGTTCCAATCCGCTCATTTTAGCTTTTGGTTCAATTTTTTAGGCTTTTAAGTATCTTAACTCTTTAGGCATTTGGTTATTTTAGCACTAGTGGTGCTCAATTCAAAAGGAAGAGCCTCCACGTATCTTTATTTTCAAAATGGGCCAAACAAAAAATTATTAGAAATAAAAAATTCCAATATGACACCTCAGCTAACAGCCTAGGAAGCCATATCAAAAGGTGAGGATGCTTTAGGGAAACTTTTGTCTGGCGCCCGCTTTAGCTGGCAGACCATGGCAGAATCATTGGGGTAGGAGGATCAGCGATATGAGGCATAAGGAGGTATAATTGTGGGTTTACTTCATTGATAAGGCTGGCAGTGTCCATTGCCTCAACGTATTGAGCAAGTTGATGCTCAGAGAAAGTGATGAGAGGAGGCACAAAAGTGAATGACTAAATGCACTGGTGGGTTTCAGGATAATTGGTGTCAAAAAGTTTTTGCTGCATCAATGCAAGTGTGGCTCGCACCAAAAGCAAGCTCCTCAATTTCATACTCAACATCTTCCTCAAAATCCTGGGGGGAAAATGGGGATGGAAATACCCTAAACAAGGGGCTCCATCACCCCAAGGAGTTGATGGCGAAGTAAGGTGTTGGCAGGGGCAGCTGCAGCCTCAACTACCATTTTATTATAAATTTTATATAGGAAAACCGTTTTTTCAGTGAAAACGGCGGGGCCACAATTCAGGAGGGTCAATAAAAAACTCCTCCAAAGCAAAATCTGGTTTTACGTGATATGGCCATTCATCCTCATCAATCCATTCAAAAGCCTCAAATGTATTGGATTCAGCCAGCACTAGGCCAGCCGCCAGAATTGGGTAAGTGGCAAGAGCTGATTGGCCACGTGCTGTTAACCATGGTAGCTCAGCTGAAACTGGTTCAGCCACTGACTCAGGATTCCATAATCTGGTCAAATTTTGATTCAAATTTATAAAATTTTTGTTCTGATTGGCTGCCACTTTTGGAGCAGCGTAGATTGCCCTGAGGTTGAGGGTGGGAGGATTGAGCCTCATATAAAAAATCTGGGCGAAATGGCTGTAGGCCTGACGCCTGAAGAATGAATGGTGGAAGCGGCAGAAGCGGAAACTGTGGGGCACTTTCACTTTGAGTAGTCAATCTTGAAGCACAAGGGGCAAGTGGAATGGCCATTTTTGATGCACATAAGAATGGGTGATCAGAACGGGATTGATCACAGTCTGGGGGAAACTCAAGATGGTATTGTGATGAAATGAGTGGATCATCACAAAGGCGCAAGGCCCAGCTAGACGATCTGCCCTATTTGGAACCACAAACTGCAAAACGGGGTCTGCACTGTAAATGGCTAAACCCTCCATGAGATTGTGGTGGAGGCGTTTTTGGAGAGAGATGGGAGGGCAACCCAGCAAACTGGACCACCAAACTGGCCTTATCTGGGATCTGGGTCCAAACAATGGGAATGGGGATTTTTTTAAAAATGATTTGCAGCTTGGCTGCTTCCACTGCATCAGCTTCCAAACAGAAGCTGAGATCAAAGTACCCCTTAAAGGGGGAAAGTCAATAAAGCCAGAAGGTTTAAAAACCACCGTAGCCATCTCAATGATGGCCATTCTCATGTATGGGAAGAGATTCCCATGTTAAATCCGGAGGCCAAAATGCAAATTGCTCTGTGGGGGCATCAAAGGGCTCTGGAAAACAACCTGAAATTTATGAGGTGGTGGGCCAAGTCCCAAAGGGGGATATAACGCCCAATAGCGTTAGGAGGGCAAGCAGATCCAGCCTGGGCACGCTTCAGCGGTGGTCAAAACACACCAGCAGGAAGCACACCACCACCCCATTCCATGGCAGTGGTGGTCAAAAACATCAACATTTTAATAGCTTTGCTTGTTTGAGTGGCCATGCTTTATATTATTTAAAAAAATCTGAATTTGGCTTCGATTATAGCTACCAAAGCAAAAGAGAGATTCTCTTTGAGCATTTAGTAGTACTGTCACATGGTCACCTTGCTGCAAATAAGCATTTTTGCTTTATTTTAGTTGTCCTAAGAACCAATATACTAGATAGCAGAAAATAAAAAATAAAATTTATCAAAATTAGATTTCAGCACTGTACTTCACCTTCTATTGAGAGTAAAGAATAAATTTATGGTTAAAATTTTTCAATATGCTTACATTTCAAGGTCATATAAAGTGTGATGAGTACACTAGCGATTTTTTGATAACAGTAGCCAAAGTAGTATTATATCGATGGGTTTCAATTATATAGGTGCTTTATTTAAAATCGATAATTTTAAAATTAGGTCTTGAGTTAGTACTAAGATTTCTTTTAGATTAGTAACTTTTGTGAGTTTTCTCAATGTTAACTTAGACTTAGAACTTATGATTTTTTCTCATATTATTTAAAAAAATATGGTTTATACATAATTTGGAAACTCTAATATTACGGTCCAGAAACTAATTCAAGTGTAGGAGCCATGGAATTATCTTTCCTAAATCATTTATATTAAGTATATGAGCTAGTGTAATTGATAAGATACATGGTCTTTATAGATAACCCATGACTACTATAATATCTACTTAATGGTATTGTTGGAATCAAGACAGCTCTTAAGCTTGCTGGTGCTAATTAGTCTCTTCTTTCAAAAAATATAGCAGGAGAAGTATTTTCCTCAAATTCTGAAATAAATAAAGGGGGTTTTGTGATCACTAGCTAAAATAATAAAGCTAATCATTAATATAAATGATTTGTTTTAAAGTGCTATAAGGTTGCGTCAAGGGAATTAAAAGAGAACTCTCTTACAATCTTGCTGATTAGTATTAAAAAACCTGAGGCTTAAAGTAAGATAGGCATAATTTAAGTATTAGCTTTGAGAAAATTTAGGAAATATGGGGGTTTGACTTATGGAGCTTTTGAAATTCACCTTGCCTTGAAGGAGCGGCTGATGGAGGGTCAATCATAGGAAGAAGAACCTGTGGGGTAATGTTTTAATATATTTTAGCCAGTTGGATGATGGGACCTCTGAATGACTTGTCTGATTACGCTGTATGGTCAGTGTAATCCGACACCTAAACTCATGCTATTTGGCCAAGTTTCATTAATAAAAGTATTGCCCAACACAAGGGGCTCACCGAGAATTGGCCAGGGTCTTTTGGCTGATTATATCATTATTATCATATAAAACACTCTTCTCATAATATCAGATTTTTTATTACTGACATTACCCCCTTCAAGAGTTTTATGGGGTGATTAAGGGTGCAAGATCTGGCCATAGACTCAGTTGACAGTAAATTTAGTAGCAAGGGACTTAATGAAGTTTCATCCTCTCACTTATAAGTGACTACAATGGGGCCTTTCCTAACTAGATCCGAGTTTTTCACTTCTAGGAGTTATAAAATTGCGGTAATACAACACCAGGTCTGATACTTGAAAGGAAGGGAGGGGTTCCAATGCTCATTTGCGGCTATGCCTTCTTTGGTGACTGGTTTAGATAAGTTACTCATGTCATCAGACTGCAGCTGAATGATGCGTTAATTCAATCTTTTCAGGGCTTTATCAAGATCATCTGTCCTACCAGAGAAGAATTCTTTGGCTAGCAGGGCTGGTACCCCTAATTCTCAACAATATAATATGTGGAAAGGAGACATTTTAAGGATTCAATGGTAGATGATGCAGTAGGTCATGAGGGCACTAGGTAAGAATCTATCCCAGTGTAGGGGATCTGTGCTGGACATCTTCCATAATAAGAAAACCAGAGTTTCATTTGCTCTTTCCACATTACCATCTATGAAAGGTTTGTAGGGGGCTGAGAAAAGTTGCTGCGTCCCCATGATAGTAGTTAAAAGCTTTACCACCCTGAGATGAAATTCTTTCCATTGTCACAAAGTAGGAACTGGGAACAACTAAGCCGGGTGAAAATATGTTGATGGAGAAAAATGGCGGTAGCTTTGGCAGTTATCAGGTAGAGCCACTGCTTCAATTCATTTTGTGAAGTGGTCAATACATACAGAATGCAACGGTTCCCACTAGAAAATTGAGTTAGAGGTCCTACCACGTCTAAACTGATTGTGTGAAAAGGTTGCCGAGGGGTAGTGGGTTGGCATTGTTATTTGATCTTAAAGCGGGATTGCTTTTTACAGGTTAAACAGGCATCTAAGACTTAAATAATAAATTCCATGATGCCCTCCCAATAGTACCATTCCTTGATACAATCATAATTTTTCTCACTCCACCATGCCCAAGGGTAGAGTGGGTATCAAAGATCACTGGTACCCATTCTGAAGGTCACAGATAGGGCAGCCAATTTACTCCTACCTTCTTATATAACTTTCCGCTATCCACCTTAGTGTTGCGGGAGTGTCATGCTAGCATTTTCTGGATGGGGTCATCCTCATCGTCACAGGCCTTGAGGTCATAAGGAAATCATGTAATCTCTGATTCACTGTTGTCCAGATGAAGGATAGGCATTTGAGTCAAGCCATCTACATTCAAATGACGCGTCCCAGCTCAGTGCTCAATATTCGCATCATAATGTTGAAGTTTGAGAGCCCAACGAGCCAACAGTCCAGTGAGATCCTTCATGTTTTGTAGCCATTTTAAGGAGGCTTGGTCAGTAACCACATTGAATGAAGTGACTTATAGGAAAGGGCGGTAATGTATAACAGCTAGTGATACACCAAGGAACTCCTTCTCTGTAACTCTGTAGTTACGGTCAAATCTTGAAATCATCTTGCTGAAGAAGGAGATTGGATGAACTACGCCATTACTGTCCAATTGGGCTAGGATGTCTCCAACGGCATAGTCTGAGGCATCAGAGTACAATATGAAGGGTTTCCCGTAGTTGGTGTGGCGTAAAATATGGCGTTGCTGAAGCAATTTCTTTAGCGTCTCAAACGCAGCTTCTTGTTCTTTATCCCAATAAAAAGGGGTGTTCTTAGCCAATAGTTGGACGAGAGGCTAACTGAGCTGAGAGAAATTGGTGATGTACTGATGTTAATAACCCATTATACCCAGAAATACCTGTATGTCCCAGACGCTATTAGGGGCAGGTATTTAAGAGATAGCTTCGTCCTTATCTTGTTAAGGCTGAATCCCTTTTGGGAGATGGCATGTCCAATAAAGTCTAGCTTCTTTTGGAAGAAGGTGCATTTTGACGGTTTCAATTTGATGTTAGAAGTTCGCAGGCACTAAAAATCTTCTTTTAAATGATCGAGATGATCGGTGAACATTGCAGAAAAGACAGTGATGTCATCAAGATAGAAAATCACACAGCTTAGCTTGAGGTCCCGCAGAATGTGATCCATTCCAAGATGGAAGGATGTCAACGCATTTCACAACCCTTGGTGTAGGCGGGTAGGCTGAAATAAGCCTTCACTACAAATGAGAGCATATTTCTCTTGGTCTTGGGGAGAAAGATACATTTGCCAATGTCCACAGGCCAAATCCATAGCTGAAATTAAAATTGGATCCAGAGATTTGTGCAAGGGCATCATCTATGCAGGTAATAGGATAGCTGTCTTTTTTAGTGAAGTTATTCAGTTTACGGTAGTCAATCACTACCCAATGGCCTCCATTCTTATTTTTTATCAAGAAGTGAGGAGATGCCCAAGGGCTTAAGGACGGTACTAATAAACTCTGCGTCTAATAACTGCTTGAGTTCAACCCTCATTTGCTGCTCTTCAACCTTGGACTTATGGTAAGGTTTAGATTGAATAATTTGGGCATCACCAACATAAATGGCTTGGCTCCACCACTTCATATGCCCATAATCAATGTCAGTCTGAGAGAAAATATCACCATAGGTATCCAATAGAAAATGAACCTTTTTCAAGCACATATGAGATTAAATCTAATGCGGACGTTTGGAAGAGTACAGACCAAGTGGTCAGTGGGTAAGCCCAAATCCAACAAGACCCAATAAAGTAGATCCTATCAGTTTTTTGGAGGGGATTAGAAAACCTTTCCCTATCTCTTGATGTTTTTTTTGACAATAATGGGTTTATTATTAAGATTCTCAATAGGCTATTAATGGGTTGTTGACAGGCGGGGTCTAGTATACCTGGCAACGCCCAGGGTTCTAAAGAGCTTACTCCATAAATTCTTGTTATGTGCAGCAAACAGGCTTGACGGATCTGTAGCGTAATATTTGTAGCAATCAACTTTTGTTCACCAACCTTGATCACTGTCTCCTTTGAATCTAAAAGAGGGAATGTCCTCTGAAGCGCCTACCAAATCAGGCAACTTTTTTGTGTTGCTTCCATAGGTCATGTATAATAAAGAAAAAGCAGAGGAAGGGTACTCAACTAAGCATAAGTATTATTTTTAATGGATTTTTTAATGGTGAAAAATAAAGGAACTTTATAACCGAGTAGGGAGAGGTAACCCTGTTCATGTTGATTATACCATCATACTCAACCATAAACTGCGTTCTAATAAGCATGTCATAAGCGATATTGTCCAAGGACACGGAAGGGGCGGATAAGATGAGCTTTACAATCCAAATAGTAAAGGATGAGTAGGCTCCAATATCATTATTTGTTGTTAGTACCCGATTTTCCAAACTCATGCATATAATTTATATCAGAAGCCAGCTTAACCTTCTTTATCAGCTTAGAAGAGAAAATGTTCATGGGAGATCCAGTGTCCAAGATATCCTTAACCTTAACTTTATTTAATAGCGACCTCTACCTTAGTTATGGTCCCGCCAAAGTTAGGGGAGAGCTAATAATTCCTTAAGACGGAGAGTAGAAACAAGCTTTTTACCTGTTTCAGGAGAGTTATTTTTAATGGACTGTAGGGTGTGAACATGATGAATTGGTCAGATCAGTGAAGTAATAACCTAGTGCGCATTGCTAGCAGTATTAATAACCTCAGGGCACCCCAGCACTTGATTAAGGTTAGTTTCTTGAGAGATCAGGGCTTTGTCTACTCATTCAGGGTTCAGCTGATTTGGTATACCTACTTTGACTGGGGCTCCTAGGACATAATAACCAACTTTCTCATAACCCCCTTTATAATCATCATTAGAAGGGTTATCCACACTCATTTGGTGGGCGCTATAAGGTCAGTTGAAGGTGGAAGCCATAACTTTGGTAGCTGTGAGGCCATATGCAGCTATGATCATTGGAGGAGCAGGCAGCTTAGCTTAAGCGATGTCCTTGAGTCCAGGGTTGTTGGGAGCGACTGTCACCAGAGAGACAATATCTGCCTTAAAAACCGCCTTTTGGGCCACCGGGAGAGACCTCTCCATGGAGGGCTTGGGGCGGAGCAGAGGTTCAATAGATGGCAAGCGATGAACTTTGCCTGCAGTTAGAGGCAGAGAGCTTGGCCCCACTGAAGGTAGCGCACTCTGTTTCACTGGTTAGTAACCTCAGGCTTGCAGGGCAGAGGGAGATCAGGTTTGAGCTGCACTGCAGGTGCCAGTCTCAGGGTAGTAGCCAACACAGGTGGGGCCATAGGGATCTTTTGGATTCTTTTTGCGGGTCTATAGTTGATATTTCCTCAATGGTGAAGACTTGTGGATTTGACATAATTCCTGAAGTAGACTTATCATTATATATATCTACAACCTCTAGAAGAGCCTCCTTGATATCACGTTTAGTCTGGAGGTGACGTTTTACAGAGATAAGATACTGAGCTATAGAAGGGTGAGAAGCTAAGCCATTCAGAATGGCTGCCAGAGCATCATCAAGAGGTAACATTTTTGTGAGAAAGAGAGTTTAGGCTGTATTGTAAGACCAATCAACAAAGGTGACAACTGATTCCTCCTCATGTAGACTTAGGAGCATAAACGCCTGTTTTTTTCTGCGCAATCTCTGTGTGGATCCATATTTCTTAATAAGCGCGTTTTTTACTATTGACCAAGTTTTAATGGTGGCCATATAAGGTAACATCACCTCTTGGGTGGAGCGGCTGAGGAAGGTAAGGTTATGTTTATTTCTTTGGGGATCAGTTGTCCCTTCCATAACAGTCTCATACATAAAGAGAAACGAGGCTATGCTACCCTCACCCAGGGTAAATTTGTCCCTGAAAGGGGCTTTAGAGATAATTGGAGCATCCTCAATAGAGGCTTGGGAAACGCGCTTCTCAAGTGATTTAAGTTGAGACAGTGCGCTGGCTAGCTGCTGTGTTAACTTTTCTAGCCAGGATCAGAGGCAACAGGGAGGTTGTACGGGTTATTCACTCCCACACCCTGCATTTTAAGTGTTATTTGTGGTGTACTACCCTAGTAGTGAGTACCAGTTGTTGGAATCAGGGCAGATTGTAAGCTTGCTGATGCTAATTAGTCTCTGATTTCAGCAATATAGCAAAGTATTTTACTCAACTGCTGAAATGAATATGGGGTTAAGTGACCACTAGTTAAAATAATTAAATTTATAAGTAAGATAAAAAGATTGGTTCTTATAAGTGTTTATTAGGCTGCGGTGAGGGGCTTAAAAGAGAACCTCTTATGATCTAGCTGCTTAGTATTCAAAATAACCCGAGGCCCAAAGAAAGAGAGGCATAAATTCATTAATAGATTAAAGCCAAATTAGGAAATATGGGTATTTTATCTATTGGAGCTTTTGAAAGTCACCTTGCTTCAATGGAACAGCTGATGGAGGGTCAATTGTAGGCAAGACAAACCCATGGGGTAATGTTTTAATATATTCTAGCCAACTATATGTTGGGACCTCTGAATGACTTGTCTGATTCCGCTCATATTTGGTGCAATATAACTACCCAAAGTTGTGCTATTTGGCTGAGGTTCATTAATAAAAGTATTGCCCAAGTTTGAGTGTTTCTATTGAGAATTGGCCAGGGTCTTTTGGAAGATTTTATCATAAATATCATCCAAAAAAATCTTCTCACAATATTTGACTTGTAATTGTCTGACAGAATTCAAATAAACTTATATATAGCTATACTCTTTGTTTAGGTTGTAAAGCATTGCTATATGCAAAAAGGTTAATGGTCTTAACCTTATGATAATTTTTACCTTGGTTTGATATAAACTATAGACAGAATTAGTAATCCTAAGTAGATGAGAATTATCAGCTCCAAAAAGCACATAAGATATAACTGATATCTTTCCTAAATCAATATTATAAGAATTGCTAAATTTTAGTAGCTTATTAATCTATTAGTTTTTTTGACCATAGTTAAAGCATAAAGTACATAACATAAAAAAATCAAAGTAGTTTGATTCTTATGATATTTCTAGAAGATGGCTATGCTTCAATTTTTCAAAATTAAGTAAATTAACTCTGTAGATATATCTCATTTTGATTATAAGCTATAATTAAATATAAACTGACCCATATATCTGTATTAATATAAAAGTAGTTTTCTATGAATGTTAAAAACAAATATAAAAAAGAACTGCTGTCCTAGTATATTTTATATGAAGTAAACACCCTTTGAATTAATACACTACTGAGAAAAATAGTCTTTATACTAAACTTAGAATAAATTTGAACGCTCACAATTTAGGATATGTGGTAAGCCACATACCCTGACTTAGTAAAAAACAAGGAGGACTCAGGGCCAATCTAAAAAGATAAATAAACAATAAATCTAATTTAAATGTTAAAAGAAGAGGTGTAGAGTAGTATTTATGATGTGGGATAATTATATTAGTGTTGCGTTAATAATAATTGCACTTAATTTTAATTTTTATGTCTGGGTATCTCTAATTGTACTTTAACAATCTCTAAGGTTTTAAATGTTGATATGGGTTTGGTGTGAGACAGAGTTGACATTATAACTTGATAAAATTTATGCATAACCAAGAAGGATATTTTAGCTTAATAAAGTAGCTATTAGATATAAAGGATATAAGCTCTAATAAAGTTGTGAAAAAATAAAAAAAACTATTTGTTTATATATCTACAAAATATACACTTATAAAGATTTAAGCATAAGTAACATTTTGCACTAGGATGTGGCCAAGCACATCACATCAAAGTATAGTTAAGTAATTCTTTAAAATTTCTAATGTACGCTGACCAGGGGAAAGGCATTATCAATACTCAAAGACCAAAAGAACTGAACGAACAAATGGAACAATAAAACCAAAACAAAAAACCTTCAACCAGGCGAGGAGCAGAAACCACTAACCCACCATGGCAGAGGGTGAGGGGTCAGGCGGCTCTTCTGCAGACATATTCTTCACAATAACCTCATTATAATTGTACTAATGGACTAAAGTGGAGCTAGGGCGTTGGGTATTGGCGTAGTGTGGGTGTAAGATGGCGTAAAATGAGTTCTCATTTTCATCATCAAGATCAGCTTGGTAGACAGCTTCAACAAATTCCGCTAAGTGATGTTCAGCTTGAAAGCAGGCATTGGTGAGTTGGGCATTATTTGATATACTTTGGCTTGTGATTTTAGCAGATGGTTTAGTTTCTGCTAGTTTAGCAACATGCCTGACAGATTTTTCAACATCAGCAATTAATTTAGTGATTTGCTTCAGGATACTTTGGCAAAATTAGGGGGTAGTAGAGTGGTCAGTCCTAGTTGGTATTGAGACACTGATTGTACACTGATTTGCATAGGTTTGGGCAATGGGCTGAGGCCACCACTGCTAAGGTGAGCTGGTGGCCACTTTGGTAGGGGTTGGCACTGTGTTTAGGAGCGAAACTTTTGGGGGATAGGTTTTTGAAAAAAACAAAAGGGAAAAATTTAACCCCAAACATAATCAAACTGGCCAAGAGGTTCAATGATTCCTCACTCATGATAACTTTACCTGATTTTTTAACTTGGCCAATAAGTCCCATGAATTTGGTTCACAAGAATGATTATTGGAGTATTCAGGTGGGTAATAGTCAAATGGGTTTCTTGAGTGTGATTGGTGGTCTAAGCCTGAATCTGATTGGAGGGGTGTAATTGGGTGGGTTAATGTGGGAGGGTGATTTGGTGGTGGCTGATTTCCCACTCTGGTCATCAAATGAGAACGTTGAGTGGGAGGAGCAACAAAAAGCCCCATTCATAATCCGCTGTATAGGGCTCCAAAGTCACATCAGAGGAATTGGCTTAGGGGCAGGATTTTTTTGAATTGATCAAAACCAAAACAGAGGGGACAAATCTGGTGTCCATTATCCAAATGAGCCCAAAAAAGAGCTTAGGCGCTGCTGAAATATGGGCATGGGGGATTTGTTGGGCTATGGAAGGGTGTGTGTTATTATGGTAGCAGTGGCGTGTGGGCAGCAAAGCGCACTGCACCAGAGGAAACAGTGAAGATGAGGTTGGTCTGAGTCACATAAGCCAGAAGCCCACCATCAACTGATCATATAAAATTTGGGGTGGGAGGTGGGAAGGGATGGATGCAAAGGACACCACATTGTGGTGTCTGTAGGGATGTGAGTTTGGGTAGTTGGTATGGAAGCATTTTTATAAACAAGGGGAGTAGAAGCCGCTGCTACAGAGTCTTCCTCCAGCTGGAAGAAAATATCAAAATAGCCTTTAAATGTGCGGAAACTGATAAAGCCAGTCAGTGCAAATGCAGCGGTATCCAAATTAATAATTTCCTTATCAGCATATGGAAATAAACACCCATAGTCAACTCATAGGCAAAATCAGATTGTGGAACAAAGGAGGATAAGAGAATGTGTGCGAGTAAGGTGGATGCATGCCAGGTGGAGTGCTAAGTCCAAAGGGGGACAAAACAGCCATATTAAGATGGTGAGCTATTTAACCCTGTGCAAACACATTTGCCCATAGGGCGGAAAATGCTATGTGGTGAAGCGCCACCACCCCACATTGGAGTAGCATGCGGCTGATCTGTGGACATTAATAGGAGAATGGCGTGGCCAGATGGCAGTTTTACATAAGCTTTATATAAAATTCGCTTGAAAGTGAAATTTAGTGGAAAGAAAAGTAATACAGTATAGTTAAAAGATTTAAATAAGAGATCTTATGTATTATGAGAGGTAATATATTTATATTTTTTCTAGCACTAGGTGGTCCCAACCTAAAGGGGGATACACCAATCATAATATTTATATTAATATTAAATTCATAAGATGTATCTAAGATAAAAGCTATGATGTTCTTATATTTGTCTATTAATTGTTAATTACCACAAATTCTGTATCAAAGCATTTTTTATTCAGCCTATAATTTTCTTCAAATGGTATGTACTTATTAGTAACAAAATAGCTTGATTATAATATATAGAATATATCTAATTAGGATAAGGCCTTGAGGCTAAGGTTAATTTTCTTTAACCCAAAAATTTAGACTAAATGAAAATCACTTTGTTGACAGTTTGTAGTATGTACTAAGTGGGCAATATAAATTATCGCTAATAATTATTATAGTTGCAGAAATTATTGGAATGAGAAAGCCTCAATTAAGCACTAGCACCACAACTGTGGTAAAACACAAATAAAATTATAAATCGTTTCATTGGCATCTGGCACATGTCAAACAATAAGTTGAGCTGGTGTGGACAATAGTGAGATATTAGGTGTAAGTTTTTGTTCATTTTCTATCTAAACACAATATATTCTATTTAGTGATGTCATAAGCTATGTATAAAAATTACCAGTATAATTTAAATCTTTAAAAGTTTGGAATTTCCTTAGACCTAAAAAGCAATAACTATCATATTAACACAGAAAGTATGAGATGAGGTAAGTTTTAAAACTGAACTAAATTATCATAACATTTCATAATGCATGAATCATTATATATAATTCTTAGACTTCAGCATTGTAAAATAAACAGTATAACGCTTATATGTGTTATTAATTGCTTATTCTAAGACTGATCTTAATTATTATGCTATTAAGTATGTTATGAACAAAGAATAAATCCTATATAAAATCAAAATAGATAATCTAATAAGATAGTTTGTATATGCTTTATGATTTCATTAGTACTTATCAAAGTAAGGAGATATGTTACTATAATAGCCTTACAGATCACATATGATTAACTACATTTATAGTATGGTAACGATAATAAACAGAGTGTCTTGAAAATTTAAGTGCAAGATCATAAGTGGGCAAAGTTTAATTTTGTTATAATACATCAGTTAAAAGATAAGTTTACAGCTTAAATATATGCTGTAGAATTATGAACATTATCTCATGGAGCAGAGAGAACTAAAAGTCATGACTGCATCACTTTGCTATTTTAACTTTTATGTCACAATTAGATGATATAAGAGATAAGCTTTGTTTTTCAGCATATAATTAAGATTAATAGTTCTAGAAGTTAAATACTAGAATTTCCTCCGCACTCAAAACCTAAGGGAGCAGTTTTTGATTAAAGAGTTTTCACAGGGATATATTAATTTTTGCAGCTTCAAATATTGTTAAAGTATTGACTAGAATATTAAAGAAGCTTTCTATTAAGTATAGCATAGAGTTATTATTAGTTTAGCCCTATTGAAAAGTTCCACATTATGAAAATTCTCTATATAAATGAATAGATTTACTTCACACAAAGTTAAAAAGTAATTACCAAGTTAATAGTTTGGTATATTGAAGATTACCTTAGCCCTGGTTTACAGGGATGCTATCGCTGAGGTCATGATAGCGCTATTTACAAAGAAGAAACAGTTTAAAAAATTGACCTTAGCTCTATTAAAGGACTTCTAAAAACCATAAAAGAATATTTATATTTGGGGGCAAAAGTGTTGTGCAGGCCGTAGCAACAAGAACTTTTGTAGAGGCAGAAAAAGCTTTGTGTAATAAGATATTGAGGGTATAAAAAAGGAGTTTTTTTCGCTTGAAAATTTGTTTTAGCAGTTTTTTTAACTTTTCTAAATCTTTGGGCAAATAAATACTAACTTCTTCAAATATGTGTTATTTTATTCAATTTATTTATAAAAGGTAAGCCAATCAGGGGATGTACATTACCAAAACTAAAACTAAAAAAAATAATGTAACTAATTGGTTCAGACAAAACGCCCAAATGCGAGAATTGAGTGAAACACTTTAAACAAAAAAACCAACCAGGTGGGCAGCGGAAACCGCTGATCCCTCTATGGCGGAATGAGAGGGGGGATTGAGGGGCTCATCTTTGGCAGCAACTTCTTCCTCCCATAGTATAATACATGTTAAGGCAGACATTAAGGGCGTTGGTGCATCTGAAGCATGTGGTTCAGTATTGCAAATAATTGGTATTTCATGGAAATTGCCAGCTAGTAAAATGGCATCTATATATTTGGCTAAAGCTTTCTCAGCTTTAATTTGGGCATCTGGGAGTTTAACTAACATGACAATGTTGGTGTTGAGTATTTGATTGGACCTAATCGTTGAATATTTGATAGGGAAATAATAAGGTTAGCTTTTTAGAAACTTATTATGGATCATATCAGTTATCAGTGATTATGGACCAGGTATATTCTAAGCTTATGCAAAGCTTAGAATCCGCGGCCTAGCAATTTCACTTAATTATTTGACTATGATGACATGGGCTCAAGGGCTTTGTTGGTTAGGTCAGACTTAGATTTAAGTTTTGATTTAATGACTCAGGCATGTGGGCTTTGTTGGTCTATGTCAAAATTAGTTTTTGTGTGTCAGTCAAGTTTTTGATTGAATTATTTACTAATTAGTGATATGAATCGCCTTGGTATGTGCTGCTGATTGCACGTGAAAATGAATCAGTTCAGCTATTTTGAAGGTATGATGAAACGTCATCTCAAGGATGATAATGGTGTTTATCCCGACTCTGAGGCTGATCATGATGCCCTGAGTCAAAGTATTTGTAGATGTCATTACAAACTTCTTATATGGCCAAGGGTCACTGAAAGTAAGGTGTCATGGGTAAGATGTGGCTAACATTGAACCCTATAAATAACCCTTGCATTTACACTAGTGAAATCATCCTTTAACTTCTGGATTAAGTTTATAATTTATCTTCTAAACTTTTTGCATTATTACTTTATTTTATATCTATTCAATTTTCACTTGAGTCAGTAGGATCAGGGCAGCGTGCCATCATCCAAGTGAAATGGATGGGTATACAATTGAAGTGTTACCAAAAATCTACATCATAAATTTAAAATCACTATCCTGTCTATTGTCCTCACTCAATAGATGCTCGAAACCACATCCCACCCTCAAAGAAGAACCAGCCCTCTGAAGCAGACACCCAAATTCAACAAGTGGCGCTCATGGCTGGGACCGCAGATGGTGATCGCGCTGAACAGGGGAGCAATCCCAATCATTTATTCAGAACCATCGCCAGCCCCAATGGGAACACTGAAATGACTGTGTCCCAGATTAATTGGGAAGAAGTACCTATTATTACCTATCCTGATGATCCCATTTCACCTGAAGAGCTGGAACGTCTTGAGCAGCAGTTGTTAAGAGGGTATCAATTAGAACAAGGGCCCGCGGACAATAGTAGCAACCCTTTTTACCTGCCAATGACAGCAAGATGTGTTGTGGATGAGATATCTTACCTATCATCAATTAAGTGTAGCTCAGATCCAAAACAATTTAATTGGATAGAGAATATAACCCAATACTTAATTGAATTCATACATCCCACCTCTAGAAATTCTCAGATGACAATCGCCCGCCATCATGCAGCCATTACTGAGTTAGTGAACTTCTCTCGCAACTCCAGCCAGGCAGGCCAAATTCTAAATGAGCAATTGGAAGCCAACTTTGCTGAGGTCCGTTTGAGTTTGGAGGCAAATCACAACTTAGCCACTTGGGCTAATGACCAGGTAGCAGTATTAGCACAAGAGCTAAATGACAGATTGCATCCTATCTTTGAAAATTTCTTAGAGGAAAGAGGAGTCACCGAATCTTGGGTCAGCAATATCTCTCAGACTTCTATTAATGCTTCAGAGTCCATGAGGCTTAATCACAAAGCCCAAGAGGCACAGTTAAACCATAACAATGAATTCTGTGACCAGTATTGACGCCTGAGTGCCCAAATTTCACAGATGAAGGATGAATACACTGAAAAATCAATTACTGGCAAACACAATTTGAGGACCAATAGGTGAAAAATGAAAAAAATTGAGACTCTTTTGATTGTCTTAATCTACAGATCAATAATCTCAATAACAATGTTAATATTATTAATGACTCAAACAATAATCTCCATGGAGAATTGAACCAGTGCAAGAAGGCCATAAAAGAAAAGAACCAAGTGATTTCCACCTTGCAGCTACAAGCTACTAGCCTGAATGAGGAAATTGCAAAATTAAAATTAAAAAACTGAAATCATGTCAATTGGGAAAATGAAATCAATGAGCAAATTTGAGCTCTGGATGACGGGCGTTGTCAGTGTGCTACAACCCACTCAACTGGAAATTCTTTGGATATTATTAGGACGAAGCTTCAGAAATAGCTACCAAAATGGACGCTGGGCCACATTGACAACTGCCTAGCAATATGGTTTCCTTGGCCAGCCCTAGCGCCTCAAACCAGGATATGATGCCCCAACGCCCTAGTAAGCCTGGCTCTAGTCAACTTAGAATTAATCATGATAACCAGGAATGGGGAAGCGATAAGTATAAACCAGCAAACCTGCCAGCCTTTTACCAGAATGGAAGTATTACCACATTTGTCAAATATTTTGAAGTGGTCATGTATGGGGCCAGTGACCGCAACAAAGCAGCCACCATGATTAACTGCTTGGATGAGTGGAGCATTGAGTTGATTATGCCTCACATTAACAAAAATCCAACTTATGACGAAGTCAAGGAGGCCATGCTTCATGAATTTGGAGGTCCAGAACAGATGTCAACCAGAAAATCCAAGTTTATGAACATCAGCTCTAAGAAAGATGAAGCAATTGACAAATTTGCAGATTGATTCTATCGCAAAGCTCAGGTTCTCTTAGGCGTGTGGGCTATGGTCAGTTTTGACGCCAAGATTGCACTAGAGCATGCTGAAGAACCTTACCTTAATCTATCAAATACCCTATTGCCTGCTTTCGTGAAAAACCTTGTGACATCTGAATTGGTTGACTACTTGTGCAGATGCTCAAAAATTCATGGCCCTCTTGATACTGGTTACAAATTGGGAACCACTGCCTTTGCTGGAAAGCCCTTCAAAACCAATAAGAAGATTGACAGTAATCTGCCTATAAGAAATGAGCAAAACTCAAATGCAAGAGCCCCATGGCCAGAGATTGAAATTACTTGCATTAATTGCCATTATAAAGGTCACTATGCTTCCCGATGCCATCAGCAAAATGTCAATGTAGTCCTTACTGACACCATATAAGAGGAGGGAAAAGAACAAGCACAATAGATGCGGGATGCTCTATTGTGCCTAAGACACTAGTCCCACCTGATCGACAAGAAAACAATGGCCACGGGGCCTTGTTAAACAATAAAATTGATTCTATCTTAGTATTGAACAAAGTTTCTCAAATGTACATGTGATAACTCGCTCCCAGAGTAAGGTTGTCATACCTGAAGCCTCTGAGGTAGTTGCTAAACCCTATGTGCAACAAATACTTGAGAATATTCCAGATGATGGGCCAAGCAATGCAGCAGATACCCCAAGCCTGAAAGGGTCAATATAGCAATGCCAATCGACACATTAATCAATAAATTCCCAGTATTGGGAATACTCTGAAGCACACTCTTAACTCTTTGGACTCTTCCCATATTCATTTAGTAAACTCTATTGATTCTTACTATTCTTAGTGCACTTACGTGGATATCCTAGTTAACAAGGTTAAAGTTGTAGCTATTGTTGATAGCGGATCACCTGTAAACATTGTTTCCATGAAGCTGGTTTAAGAAACTGAAAATAGCTCCAGATATTGATCATCATCAAGAATATGGGACCGCAGGCCTTAACAGCACTAAGAAATGAAGGAGCTTACAGCGCTTTGCCACTACGATTTGGAGCTTTTGGTAGTAGCTGCACCTGCTATAGTGCTTCCAAACGCCAATTATGACATATTAATTGGAACTAGTTTTTTAAGGACCTATGTGATCTCATGTGATTTTAAAGAAAACATCTTGACGATATTGGGCCAATTGCTTCCAATTTATTACTCTTGCAATGATACAAAGCCCACAAGCCATCGTAGGAATTTTATCAATATATCTTATGCCGATGGGATAATACCAGTAGGGTATATTCAGCGGGGGAATTGAAGCTGCCCCATGCCAACTGCCATAAACAAAAATTGAGGAATACCTCTACGTGTGAATAAGGACGTGAACAATAGCTCCAGGCCATCAACTGGTTATGAGAACTGGGACTACACTGGATATTCCAGAAGGACTGTATGGGGAGGTCGTACCCCCGTGGCATCATTCTCCAATGGAACCTAGTGTGGCGCCTGGAATACTTATACTGGGGCACGGAGAGATTGATGTCTTACTAGCAAATTTGACCAGCCAAAATATTAAGGTCAAGAAATTTCAAGTAGTCGCTTTTGTGCACCTACTTCCAAGGGATGAGTTAATATCAGCTGTCAAATTTGGTGATTTATCTGAGTTCAGCTTACCAACCCAAGCCCTTGGGGCACATGCGGTTATACCCTGAGAATTGTTCACTGGATTATTGGAACAACAGAAGGATGAAGCATTAGAGTTGTTTGAACGATACTCCGAAAATTTTCGCCAAAGATGACCAAGATTTAGGTTGTGCAAAAGGATTTCAGCATTTTATGATACCGGGGATCATATGCCTATTAGAATGAGGCCAATTTGGTGCCCCAGAGCCAGTAACAAAATAGTTAGTGAAGAGTTAGACAAATTGCTGAAAAGCAGAATGATAGTGCCTTCCAAAAGCCTGTGGGCCAGCCCCATTTTAATTGTAAAGAAGAAAGATAGCAGCAATTGAGTTGTGATTGATTATCAATGCCTCAATGCCATTACAAAAAAGGATTTGTATCCATTGCCCAGAATTGACAATGCTCTGGACCGTCTGGGAGGGGCGAAGTACTTTACCACAATGGACCTCATCTCCAGATATTGGCAAATTGAGTTGCCACCAGAGGAGCAGGAAAAGTGCGCGATGATTGCTGCTCAAGGGCTTTTTCAACTGACACACATGCCACAGGGGCTGTGTAATGCACCGGCAACCTTTCAGCGTGCAATGGACATGATTTTGGGGGACCTTAAATTGTCCTGCATTCTGGTGTACCTGGATGACATCAATGTCTTTTTGCAAACATTTTCTGAACATCTGGAGCACCTTGAGCAAGTGTTCAAACATCTGTTGAAGGCCAATCTGAAGATAAAACCTAGAAAATGCCAATTTTTTAAAGAACAATTGGAATACCTTGGGTTCGTCATTGATTCCAAGGGCTTGCGGCCTCAGCCTCAAAAGATGGAGGCGATTAACAATATGAAACCTCCGATGAGTATGAGAGATGTTCAAGTGTTCTTAGGCATGGTAGGATACTATCAAAGATTTGTGGAAGGTTTTGCAAAGATTGCTGAGCCTCTATTCCACTTGCTACAAGGAGGAGTTCGTTTTTGCTGGGAAGAGGAATGCCAACAAGCCTTTGAGGCTTTGAAAAACAAAATGAGCTCAGCGCCTATCCTCCGATATCCCAATTTCAGCAAGCCTTTTATCATACAAACTGACGCCTCATTGACTGCGATTGGTGGTGTGCTATCACAGATTGGGGATGATGGCAAGGAGCATCCAGTCACTTATTGCAGCAGGACGCTGAATAAGCATGAGCACAATTATACGGTGACTGAAAGAGAATGCCTGGCTGTCATCTATGCTTGTAAACAATTTTAGGTTTACATTCATGGCACCAAATTTCAAGTAGTAACGGATCACAGCTCATTATGATGGCTCCACAATCTCAAGGAACCTGAAGGATGGTTAGCCCACTGGGCTCTGAAATTACAAGTGTACAATTATGAAATTATTCATAGAGCTGGAGTGGCCCATCAAAATGCAGATGGACTAATGCGACTTACCATTATAGCTGTCCTGAGCAATATGGCTGATGAGCTTCATGAAAAAATGATTAACCAAACTTATGGAGATGAACCGCCCAAAGTTCAAAAGGCGAACGAGAAAGCATTAATTGACACTGAATATCAAAATGGAATTCTATACAAACTTAAGCCCGATGGACAACGTTGAATCTTCCCAAAACCTTCTGACCAAATGGAGATTATTACACAAGCACACAAGGCCGTCAGACATGGGGGAATGACTAAGACGCTAGAATTAATTTGAGCCGGTTACTATTGGGATTCCATGCGATTTGATATCCAAGATGTGCTCAATAAATATCATTTATGCCAAATCACAAAACCTATTAAGTCAGATGTGAAATATCAGCTGATCAAACCTGACTGGGCCTGGCATACCATGTCAATTGATGTAATTGGCCCTTTGCCTGTGATTAGCCTAGGCAACAAATACATAATTGTTGCTATTGACTATCTAACAAAATGGGTGGAAGCAAAAGTAATTTGAGACATTGGGGCCCTAACTACTGCCAAGTTCATTATGGATAATATTATCTATAAGCAAGGATGCCCCCAGATGATATTGACAGACAGTGGCACGAATTTTACTGCCCAAATGGTACAACAACTAAATGAGTTGATGTCTATCAAAGGAGTGTTGTCAACACCATACCATCCTGAGACTAATGGTATGGTATAGCGAGTGAATGGCACTTTAGTTGACATTTTACACAAAAACGCAGCCTTGGCGCCTTCATAATGGGCAACTTCAATTAGTGCGACCATGTTTGCGTATAATATCAGACACCACAGCAGCACAGGCCACTCTCCATTTCAACTTTTGTATGGTAGACAGCCCGCTCTACCTCCATTATTATACTCAGTACTCAGTTCACTTGACGTAATAAGCCCAAATAACTATGTCGAGCAACTGGCAAAGACCCTAATTAAGTTGCAATTAGAAGCTTATCAAAAGACAATTAGTCAAAAAACTACTCAGAAGAGCTATGACGACGCCAAACGGGCTATGGTGAATAAGTTTAATAAAGGAGATTCTGCAGTATATTGTGACACTCATAGCACAGGACGCGCGCACAAACTAGCCTTGCTCTGGAAGAGTCCATTTATCATTTTGGAGAAATCGTCTGAAGATGTATATACCATTAAGGATCAAGGAGGCTGGGTTGTGAATTGAGTACATGCTAAGTTCATTCGTCCATATCATAAAGCATAATAATATAAAAAAGAAAAAAAATATATAAGTAAAAGATAAAAAATAATAAAATAATAAAAAGTAAAAAAGAAAAAATAATAATAATTGCAAGCCATAAAGTTTATTTTGTTGATGCCTCGCTGGCATTAGAACTAGGTTCCCACTATTTGGTAAGGGGAGGATAGTGCAACAGAACTGGAGAGAGGCTAATTTCATACAAATCCTGACTATCTAGACCCTGGCGGAGATGTGCCAAACCCAAGAAAGCTTGGCACCAGGCACGCTGGCCCTGTCATCTTAGTAAAGGCCATCAAACTAAAGAGAAAGTCCATTGTTAGGGACTTTGGAATAGGCGGGAGAGATTTGACTCTGGAGTAAATGCCACCGAAAGGAAGGCACAATTGGCAAGAAGACTCTCAAGGCAAGGGTAAACGGAGGGGAGGAACTCCTTCGCGCAAAACATTTTGGAATGGGCCTCATCTAATACCCTGCACATGTTGGGCACGGTATCAGTGGGGAGTGATGAAGGAGGGAAGTGAACACATGCACCTATTAGGCCATCTGGGGGACAAACTTCTCAGGAAGCCCCTTAGCCAAGCTCTTACAAAGGGCTCAGTATAGCACCAGGATGCGCCGATCCTTTGAAACCTGAGTCTTGGGGCCCAACGCAACATGAAAATTGGTATGAACCAAAGCAGGTTCACACCAAATCCTAGCAACAGAGTTAGCAAAAATAAGGGCCTGGTTGGCCTCAAAGATATCATAAGCGGCAACCTCAGGGCCAGTTGCAAGTGCGGATGACAAGTAGGCGTTCACAAGCTCCAACATCGAGTCAAGCTCAAGACCCAACAAAACCACGCTGCCCACATGAAGAGAGGAAGCAAGACTTTTCAAAGGGAAGATGTTAAAAGTGAAAACAAGAAGTCCGGAAGAAGATCCCCATCCAAAGCGAATTGATCTTAGATCAGGGTTTCTTTGAACTGAATGGCTTCCAAAGGCTGAAGAGATACTAAATATGTCTAAAGGGGATCCCGCTCAACCCATCGGGATGTTCAACTAACTGCACCTGAAGCCACGGAGGCTTGTTTGGGTTGATCAATTGGTGCTATTGCAATGGGTTGTGAAACCAAACTTTCTAGTATTGTTTAAGCATAGCTGGTTGACCCAGCTTGAGGAACCATGGGAAACACGCCCAAGTTGACAATAGCTCGCCACATGGACTTGCTTAGCCTTAGGAAGGCTCATCAGTCCAAGGCGGAAAGGCTATTGAGATAACGTTCATACTTGGAGGAGCGCGAAAAGCCAGACATTGTGAACTGAGAAGAAGGGTACCCGCCACTTATATCCAGTCAAGGTTGGGGAAAGTGTTGATTAATTGACTGGACCTAATCGTCGGATAAACAATAGGGACATAATAAGTTTAGCTGTTTAGAAACTTATTATGGATCATATCAGTTATCAGTGATTATAGACCAGGTATATTCTAAGCTTATGCAAAGCTTAGAATCCGCGGCCTAGCGATTTCACTTAATTATATTTGACTATGATGACATGGGCTCAAGGGCTTTGTTGGTTAGGTCAGACTTAGATTTAAGTTTTGATTTAATGACTCGGGCATGAGGGCTTTGTTGGTCTATGTCAAAATTAGTTTTTGTGTGTCAGTCAAGTTTTTGATTAGATTAATTACTAATTAGAGATATTAATCGCCTCGGTATGTGCTGATGATTGCACGTGAAAGTGAATCAGTTCAGCTATTTTGAAGGTATGATGAAACGTCATCTCAAGGATGATAATGGTGTTTACTCCTACTCTGAGGCTGATCATGATGCCCTGAGTCAAAGTATTTGTAGATGTCATTACAAACTTTTTACATGACCAAGGGTCACTGAAAGTAAGGTGTCATGGGTAAGATGTGGTTAACATTGAACTCTATAAATAACCCTTGCATTTACACTAATAAAATCATCCTTTAACTTCTGGATTAAATTTATAATTTATCTTATAAGATTTTTGCATTATTACTTTATCTTATATTAAAGTCAATTTTCACTTGGGATCAGTAGGATCAGGGCAGCGTGCCATCGTCCAAGTGAAATGGCTGAGTATACAATTGAAGTGTTACCAAAAAGCTATATCATAAATTTAAATTCACTATCCTGTCTATTGTCCTCACACAATAGACGCTCAAAATCACATCCCACCCTCAAAGAAGAACCGGCCCTTTGAAGCAGACACCCAAATTCAACAGTTGGTTTGGGTAATTTTAGCTTTTGGGTTTCAAGCTATAGTTACCACGTTATGGTTAGCACCGTTGACGTTTTTGTGTAACTGTTTCACTGTAATTTTACTCTTTTGGGTAAGACTTTCAGGGATAAAAGGAGGTGGGATTTCTCCTGTGAGCATCGCCACTGATTTTGCAACTGGTTTACAAAGGGGACAACAATCTGGTGTTGCAGCTGCTTCAACTACAAGCTGGTGATCACTGCAAAATAGTTTGGCATTTGGCTGTGGGGTATATAGTTGAGGGGAGTATTTGGCATCCCATTCTGCATTAACAAACTGCTCAATTTGCAGAGATGGCTCTTCAATGAGCTTACCTTATTCATCAAATTCAGCCAATAACTCCTATGGGTTTTGGTTGAACTGAATTTGGGAAATTGCGTATGGTTGAGGTTTGGTTGATTCATTGGAGGAAGCATGGGATCAAACTGGGATCCAATCTGATGCTCGATTGAAGGAATCATGTGTGGCATTGGGGCGAGGAGGAGGCTGATTAGTGGCTGCAGGTGTAGCAGGCTCTTCTAGTTTTGGTGGAGGGGAGGTAGTATTGTGCCCCATGCCAGAACTTGTATAGGGTGGGCGGTGGATTAGAGGTTGGTAAATGAGCATCTGATCTGCTGGAAGTGGCTAAGGAGGGGCACTTGCGTTTTGAGTGGTCTAACTCAAAACATGATGGACAGATCGTCCGTCCGCCCTCAATGTGGGCCCATAATGGATGGTCAGGGGAAGATGGGATAGTGGTGCAAGGGGGAATTGATGGGTCAATTTGGTTCATTTCAAAACTGATCATGGAATATGCCTGAGGCCCAACGAGGCATGTAGCCCCATTTGGGACCACAGATTGTAAGATGGGGTTGGAGCCATAGGCTGCAAAAACCTTCCATCAGCTCCTGGTGGAGCACCTCAGGAGGAAGGTAGGCAGGAAAACCAGCAAACTGGACCACCAAAGTGGTTTCCTCTGGGAGCCAGGTCCAAGTTGTGGGAAGAGGTATGCCCTGGAATACCAGGGGCACAGTTGTTGCAGTAGCAGCGACAGCTTCATGGGTGAAGCTGAGGTCAAAATACCCCTTATAGGGGCAGAAATCTATGAATCAGGTGGGTGTCATCACAGCCTGTGCCATTTTGATAATGTCTTAGTCATGGTATGGGAAGAGTTTCCCATATTTGACCCTTAGGCTGTAGTTCATGTTGCTCCAGGGGAGCACCAGGAGGCAATGAGGTACCACTTGGGTATGAGCAAGGTGGGCGTCAAGATCCTTGGGAGGAATGAATCATCCCATGAGTTTGGAATGACTGGGTGAGCCAGTCCAAGCGCATTTTCCTGATGGATGGAAAATAGTGGGGGAGTTTCACCGCTGCCCCACACTGGATCAGCAAGTAGAGAATCCAAGGACATCAGAGTGAAACTACAACAGGCGATTGAGATTTGCTTTGTTAAATTTTTTAATTTTGCTTAGAAAGTTCTCCTGAGCCAAAAAAAGATATCTTCTTCTACTATGTGTTATTGTAAAAATAAACTTTATAAGGTGGGCTAATGAAGAAGCTAAGAACTCAATCTAGTCTTTAGTGAATAAAAGCAAAACATGGGTTAGGTATTTAAAAAGTTTGTCTTAAGTTTGATAAACAAAGGTTTTTGGCAAGATGCAGGAAAATTTTACATATTGCTTTTACTTAGGATCCAAATGGATGGAGAAGTTTTGTTATCTAGTTTTTCTTTTTTTAAGAAAATTTAGCAGTAGCAGGAACACCTCGAGTGACAACCAACCAAATCTTTCTTTATAACTCCTTATCATTAAATTAATAATTATAAGATGGGATAGAGGAAATTATGTTCATCTTAGCCAAAATAGGTTTTGAACCCGTCACAGCATTTTAACCCCACCTTATCTAGATTTGTTATTTATTGGTTTTTGAGGGAGAAAAAAGAGTCTTGCCCCACCTAAAAAATTTCTTTGTGGACCATTGAGAGGAATCATTTAGAGCTGGAATTTCTCCATGGTAGGAAGCAGAAAGTGCTTCAAACAGAAGTTTTAATAAAAACAAAATGGACATAAAGTGCTTCATCTTATAGTTTAAGCCCAGAAAAGGGAGTAAGGAAGGATGCCAAAAAGTATGAGGAAGATTATTAAGATGTGAGGTATGTTATTGTAATGTTATTGCATATTACCAGGTCTAGAAAGTCGTCTACCCCTTTCTAAAACCACAAAGATAGAAAGTGTTTGACGTTGTGTATGTCATGTAAAAGGTTGATTGAAAGAAGACTGACATATAGGCTGGGTTTTTGGTGCAAAGAGAAAGGCCCAGAGTTCTAAGGCTCATCTGACTAAATGACTTGGTGGTGTTATATTCTATTGATTAGTGAGGATCTAATTGACAAAAAACATACTAGAGGCCTCATAACAAGCTAGAAATTTTGAAGAGGGCAACTGAGGGTCTATCTGGGGCAACTCTCATGGACAGGAGAGGCAGGGATGACTAAAACCCCTGAGATTAGTGATTGTTATTTTATTATGTAAGTTTAATTTGGGGTATATGGGAGTATAGAACGGAAGGATCACGCCAAATTAGTGGCAGATCATCAGGTAATTCCAGGTTAATGGTGTCTACGATATATGCGACGGATTGGACAATAGGTTCAGGAATATATAGGTTCATGAACTCCGTTGCAGCATGGAGAAGCATAGGATCAGTAAATCATGATATTCACTCCAAATACGTTTGTGTTAATTTGCAGATGGTGACATACATTGCTAAAGTTATCATGTTAGGTAAAAGGCAAAGTGTAGGGAAGATTCCACAATAGATAACTAGAAGTAAGTTAAGCATATTTAAAAGGGGAGAAAACTTAAGGAAAACTGGCTATTTACCCTAAGGAGGGTGCTTGGCTATATAGTTGGATAGGAGAATCTGAGGGAGCTGGAAATTAAACTGCGACTAAGCCTCTGTGGGGAACCCTAATTGGGAAAATAAGAAATGTATAATAATTTGAGGAGAGGCTTCAGAAAGCTCAGATCAAACCATAAGAATTTTTGAAGGTGCAAATTCTAGAATTCAGAGAGGAATCTAGGGTGATAAGTAATCTGAATGGATTCACCCAGATGAGAAAGCTACTTTTACCAGTTCTCCAAGTACTCTTTTTAATGGAATTGATTGAGTGAACTTATAAGTAATTAGAATAATCCGTGAGCTAACTCACAATCTCGACTAAACAATAACTCAATCTGCTATTAATAGACATATTGGGACTTATAGGGTGTAGTGCTGGGTTGAGTGATTACTTGTGTATTGTCGCTTATCAAACCTTAGCTGGGGTGGCCCTAGGGTCCTGATAGAGGCACTATACTAAAACACCTCTCTACACACCCCTTTTATCATTTTTATCAAGGTAGCAGAGAAGATTGGGGCAAAGTGGGAGGATCTTTGGGGTCTGGGAAGTCACCCATTAATAATCTACCATATGTGCTAGATTGCTAATCCAGAAAATGGTTCTTATGGCATCTTTGAAGCTTTATTACTTTTGTAAATGTATTGCTAAAAAATTCAAGTGGAGGTGTTAATTATAAGACTTACATTATCATTTCCTTTGTGAACAGGATACATTCCACCTCCAGGGACATGGGTGAGGGCATAAAATTTATGCCTCTCAAGGAGAAAACAACAAGGAGAACTACCACCTTTTGAAGGGGATAGGGAGCATCAAGATGGGAATCATGGAAGGCCTCCATAAGTTCCTTACCTTTAACAATATTTGCTCTTAACCAGCTATTTTAATAGGGAGGTAACCTTCCAGCCACCAGGTACTGGATGGAGCGATTTAATTTCTGCAAGTACAATAATGCCTCTACCTCTGCTTCATGGAAATAATTTACCATGATGGATTCAGATGACTCAGGAATAGGGCCCTTGAATGGAAACAACTGGGACACATGAAATATGTTGTGCTTTTCCAGTACAAAGGGAGATTAGTATTGAAGGTGACATTTCCAAGGTCCCTAAATACTACATAGGGCCCAGAGCTTTTGGCAGCTAGCTTCCAGGGATGAACATTTTTGAAATTCTTTTTAATGACCAGATCATCCTTGGCTGGGGCTGAGCTTAGCCTCAACCTCAGGGTTGAGTTCCTCATTAACTTTTATTTTATTTGTGTTTTATGTATATGTAATGCCACGACAACACCACCAGAGTATTTTCAATTTAACTGGGTTAGAAAATCAGTCAATCAATTGAGCATCAATTGAACAGCAAAACAGACTAACTTGGATAATTTAATTCATAATTTATAATCAGTTAACCAATGAGGATGACTTCAAATGAATGGCGACATGTATTATCTCATACTTAATGATTCTTGAGTTATGGTAAATTTATTAATGAGAGCATGACGCCAAATGACCAGCGATATTGATGGTGTTTAAACTTGAGGATCTTGTGCTTCATTGAGCGCCAATTGATAAAGTTTAATATTTTTCCTCTTTCTGAATAATACTTGCTCTGACTCTCTTGTTTACCTGTACAGGTTCATTGTATGTGCGTTGCTTAACTTGTTGTAATAATAGAATATATTGGATAATAGTAGTATGAAGTTTACTATTTTAGCTAAGCTGATACCCAAGATAGTAATTTGTTCCATCGACAACCTGTTGCTTGTCCTAATATTGAATTCTTATGGAATTGTAGGGACTTCTTCACTATTTCGCCAGGTAAAACTTAACCTATTATAAGGTTCAGAGGTTCTTCTTTCTTCTTGTCATGAAGAGTCTGAAAGATCAACAATAATATTGACAAAAAAATCTATTTTTCTTTTCATCATCTTATCACAAGTGCAAACAGTCTAAAATATAAAACTTTTTCATAATTGTTCATTCCAATTAGATTTGATTTTGATTTGCTTTATTATAAAAAATCAAGGGGAATTTATAGGGAATTTGAGCACAACTCTTTAGTTGCGCCCCAATTGGGAATGACAACCAAGATAATAAATCAACCACCCAGGGTCGCGAGAAACTATGATTTTTAAATTTATTGCGAGGAAAGCTGACCATGGGATGGACACTTCCAAATTTGACCTGAAAGAAACAAAATTTAGTAACAGGAAGGCACCCCAGAGAAGCGATACTATCTCTTTTTGCCAGCGGGAACGCCACTATGGGGAGGGAAGGGAACGTGTGAAGGGGCCGTAGCCACTATTGAACACGTGTGGAGGAAAGGGTGTGATTTGATGAACCACACTGGGAACCAGGAGGAGACCAGCTGTTGGCAATGCGGTGGAAGGTATCCAAATATCCACGCCTGAAAGTGGTCCACCAAATGAGACTGGAATCTGTGGACAGCTTCTGGGAGGGTGGGGGTGGAGCCTGCTATGGCATCCAAGACAATCGTGTGGATAGTCCACATGGCGATTGCAACCACCAGAGCTCAAAGGGGAGGTGGAAGGGGGGAAGCCATTGATAAAGCAAACATATCTCTTGATAGACTGAATGGATGTGTTTGATCCTGGCCAAGTAGACGTTGAACTTCGCGCCATATCACTCTAGAGGTAGGACACTTCTCCATGCGGTGGAACAGCGTTCCATACTGGCCACATATGACGCAGGATGTGTGTAAAGCATTAGAGCGCTCAGCCGTATGGCACACCCGCCTCAGGCAGCGCCACACATGGGAACATATTTGAGGCTGCAACAGAGGATGGTGTGCATATTTCCAAATAGTCTTCTGAGTCTCAATGGAGTAAGGGATGTCCATCATGTCCAGGTAGTCCACCCTGGATAGGACATGGGGTCATGTGGGGATCACGCCATCTTGGATGGGTAGCCCCTGTACCTCTTGTGTGGACTGAGGAGAGGGGCGGCCTCTCTGGTCTGTGTGTCCGCTTATATATTTTCTTTACTCAGCGCTCTGCATGGAGAGGAGGATTTGTTTGTAGTGGGTTTTAGTCCCATGAGGACCTGTGGCCGATGGGTGTGAAGCCAGGTATTTCATCAAGGAGTGGGGGTTCGATGGATTTTTAAGGCCCAAGGTGTGGGAGAAGTTGTAGTGGGCCGCGCGAAACCAGTGTTGGGAGGGGAGCATAGGGGCGGTGATGGCCGCAATCCAGGTGCCCAGGATCTTGGCCACATGGGCTTTGAAGTCAAGCAGGCCCATGCCACCATGATGATGAGGGCCAAACATGACCTCTAGCCATACTGGTGGAGGGCGGCATGACCAAAGCCATCCTTGCAGAAGGGCATACAAGGATTTAAAAAAGCTTAGAGAGAAGGAGATGGCGTAAAAACCAGACCAGACTTTGGAGAGGAGCATAGAGTTGGCTAAGACAACCCTGCCAGTAAGGGAAGTAGGGTGAGCTCTGAGGGAGGCGATGCGCTTCGTCACGTTGTCTAGAATATGACTCTTTATTACTGCTGATGCGTACCCGCCTGCCTCCACCCACACGCCCATATGGCGGACTGGCCCTATGGTAGGGCGTGGCACGAAGGGGAGCACTAGTGGGGCGGTGTGGGATGAGCAGGGAAGGCGAGCATGTGTGCAAGCAGATGGGCTGGGCTGGGCACTGGTTGCTGGGGCCCAGCAGGTTTGATACCGACCAAGGAGGATGATTTTGGTTTTGGAAGCGTTCAGTGCAGCATTACTTACCCAGGAATACTCCTGGATGAGAGCTTCAAGTGCACGTGCATCTTTATTATTAGACACCCCAACCACACAGTCGTCTGAAAATGCCATCATTTTGACAGGGGCTTGTCCTGGTACATGGACCCCAGTGAGTTGGGCATTCACATTTTAAAGTAGTGGGTCAAGGCTGAAGTTGTATAAGAGTGGGCTAAGGGGGTCCCCTTGTCGTAAGCCCCTTTGAGGGTGGACTACTTCCATTAGGAAGCCAGGGCCACGCACTGCCATTGTTGCAGATTCCGTGAGCAGCATTACCCATTTGATGAAGCGAGGGGGTAAGCGGAATTGATGCAGGCCCTGAGGTATTCCCAGTTTACTCTATCATAGGCCTTCTGTTGGTCCAAAAAAAAACAAGTGCCCTAGAGGCTGTGGACTGGCATGCGTTAGCCACGGAGTGCACGTTGTCCCAAATTGACTTTCTGGGTATGAAACCAAATTGTTCAGGGGAGATGGTGGCAGATGCTACAATCCCTAAACGTTTATCCATGATTTTAGTTAAAATTTTTGTATCCATGTTAGTTAAAGAAATGGGGCGCCAGTTGGCTAAGTCTAGCTTTTCCCCTTTCTTGAAGAGTGTGACAGTGAAGGCCTCTTGTCCTCCTGGTAGGAGGCACGTTTCCAGAAGGCTCTGGTTAAGTGAGGCAAGCAGCAGTGGGGATATATATTTGAAGTACTTTTTATAGAATTCATATGGAATGCCATCTGGGCCTGGGCATTTTCAATTTGGTGTACCACGGATGGCTGTCCATAGTTCATTCAGAGTAATCAAATTCATTATTTCTGGGTATCAGGAAACGGTGCGGATGTGGGTTCAGGCAAAAATTCCGCCACTTCAGCTGGTTGAATTGGATCGGATTGGTATAACTCAGAGTAATACTTTTGTACTTCGATTGCCACTTTGGCTGGCATATCTGTGACGGAATCATCCAATCTTCACACCTGTGTGCAGGCCACGCTCTGGCGTGGTGCAAAATTTTTTAAAAAAATATGCGGTGCATGTGTCACCCTCTGTAATGCGTTTGGCCCTGTACTGAACACAAACCTGATGCTTGTGTTGCCTTTTGAGCGCGTTGAGGTGGGTGGCTGCTTCCGCCCACTTCCAGCCCCATGCAGGGCTGTAGCCTGTAGCTGCGATGTTGGACTCCAGGTGTGCCAACTCTACCAGAGCGCGTGAAATGACAGCCAATGTGGCTCATGAACGTCGGGATGAGAGGTGGCAAGAGTGGCGGATGGTATCCTCTTTGAAGGCTGACCATGTGGATATGGGGTCCATGCAAAACGGTGTAACAAACTCTTTTGCCAAAGTTGCTGATTCCACCCAATTGGAAAATCCTGGAAATGTAAGTTCAGGAGGGCGGAGTTTGCACCAATGTGGGGCCTTAGCCACTGTGACAGGTAGGTGGTAGGTTATTGAGACCAGCCGGTGGTTGGAGAATTCGATTTTTGTTATTTGGAAGTGGGAAATGTGAGGTTGGAATTTTGCCGATGTATGGATAAGGTTGATGCGGGTCATGGACCTTAATTGGCCATTGTGGATGTGGGGGCGCGTCATGTTTTCAAGCAGAGGGTCTTGCCGCGGCAGCGCATCCATTAACCCAAGGGTGGCCTTTAGAACGCGAAGTTCTACGTGACCCTGGGGGGCATAAGAGGAAGGCCAACAGTCTGTGGGTGTGTTCAGCCAACAGTTCATGTCACCGACTACAAAAGGGTCTGGGGGTAGTGGGAGGGATTTGACCAACAAGAAAAATTCCTGACGCTCTCATGCACAGATTGGGGCATAGATGTTGACAATAGCATGTGCCACGTCAGCCCACGAGAAAGTGACAATGAGGACTCGGCCATTGAGGAAGGATTCTGACAATAAAAATATGAAAAAATTGTTTTTCTGAACTAGCTCCCCACAGTGCTCTGACCTAAAGGATAGGGATGGGAGAAGCATGGTTTTCCAGGCATCCTCAGAACCTCATGGACAGTGGGACTCCTGGTTTGCCAGGATAACCACAGGTAAATTTTTTGTAAAAAACTCAGTTTTCTAGCCTGGGACAGTGAGGCCTTGAGTCTGGCGACATTCAACGTCCCTAAAGTGAAGGTATCCCCCATCGCACCTTAGGTGTGAGTGGGTGGGCACCCAGGCCCACCAGCCTCCTCTAGATCCCCATGGGCCTTCATGGCAGCATGGGTGTTTGCAGCAACGCTATCAATAGTTTTGTAAATTTTAGCGAAAAGGTTTGCATTGGCTTTTGCCTTAACTTTTTGTTTCCCTGACATCAAACGAATTTTTTGCGGTGCGGATGAGTTCAGTGCACCAATGATTGGGTCAAAAAATTTTTCAGGTAGGTTGGACCCCAAGTCAGTTTGAACTGGAGCTTGGTTGCAAAGATTGGGTGAGATTGAGTCACCCATCAGATCCTCAGATTGGGTGGCCCAATTGGCATGGGCTTCCCAATCTGATTGGTTGAATGAATCCCAAGTTGCTTCCGCTGTGAAGATTTTGATGTCCTCCTGGCGTTGGGAGTTTGGGATAGTGGTGTTGACTTTGGCCGCTTCCTTGGCCGCGGCCCTGCGGGCCTGCTTGGCCTTCTTCTACTCTTGCGGGGAAATAGGTTTTACCAGTAGGTAGCAGCCTTGTGCTCCCCATGGGAAAGCCTCTTTGGTGCTTGCAGTTGGTTCATAGTGCGCCTCTCCACTGACCATGGCCGCCGAGGGGTGCTCTTGGAATGTGATGCCCTCCTTGGTGGGGCATGCATGTGCCTTATGGCTGAACGCGTTACAGTGGGTGCAGATGGGGGGCGCGCTGTCCACGGTTACCCAGAAAGGGTGGGTGGTATGCCCTTCAATATTGATATATGTGGAGTGTGGGATCTGGGTTAGGTCCTTCACGATCTCCTCAGTTGGGGTCAGAACTGCAATGGCTTTGCCAGTGCACAGGTGTGGCATCAGCGTAAAGCGTTGCATCACAAAAGATTGTATTTTGCCATATATAGTGAGACCATCTTTCAGGTGCTGCTCCAAAATGGCACGTTTTACTGTAGTAGGCAAAAAGTCAAACGTGAGGAAAATTTGGTTGGATTTTGTCCATCTGGTGCGTTTGGTTTTGATGACTCGTTGCCCTTTGGGGAGGTCAATCACTATGTGCACCAAAGCAGCTTCATCTGCTGCCTCCTTGTTTTTGAAACTGAGGTCCAGACAACCACGTGACATGGAGTGATGTGCGACGTACACCACAATCGGAGCAAAAGTGTGCACATCCCCACAAAATTTTTCCCATAAAGCTGTTTGTTGGATGTCCAGAAACACATGGACTCCATATTCCACTGACGATAGTGGTTGGGAGTGCGGCGTGTTGATGTACTGATTGCATCGCGCTTGCCAAGTGAGGATTTCTGGGGAAATAGTGACCGCCAGTTTTTTATTATTTTTTTCTATTCCGCAGGTTTCTCTGGGGCGTTTTCAAATGTTTGAGGCCGCGGGCCTACAACCTGTCCTCTTACCTTACTTGCCCAACTGCTCCCTGACATGGGCGCAGACTAATCTCCTCTGTGAGATTATCAAACTAGAATCAGACTTGAATTGAATTAGTTGCAAAAGTGATTGCAATGAGAGAGAAAAGTTTTTCCGTGAGAAACTATGATTTTCCTCATAAATCAATCAAGTTCTCTTACTTACTTGAATGCAACCTCTTATGAGTTGAAACAATAAAATGAGTACTAATGTCTTCACTCAACTTTAATAAAATTTACCTTATTTGGTAACAATTTGCTTAGGTAATGGGACTGTTAAACATAAAAAGCTGAAGGTGATCCAGAAAAGGTTAACTCAAAAGTTGCTATATGACAGGTTGCATTATTCGCCAGAAACTCATACATCCTTTTGTCATTCAGCAACTAAACCTGATTGACTCCTACAAGTCAAATAAGTTATCAATAGTGAAATTGACACCCTAATAGCTAGTTTTTTATTGGGAAATGTCCACTACAAAACGCTAATCAATCCTGTGGATCATAATCTGTAAAATCTATAAATATTCGTTGGGATATTCTCTAGATAATAATTATCATTTATTAAGCTAATACCTCCAACATCCACTATCAGGATAAATCCCTTAGTGGACAAGAAAAATAAATATAACTGATGAATCTGGGTAATATGGAAAAATCCCACTACCCCCCGCTTGTCTAGATTTTCCAGCGATGAAGATTTTCTAGGCGCATATGCCACTTGGATTTTGACTGAGTCCGCCAGCATGGTTTAAATTTCTGAGTGCTCTTGGTTCATCTCCATTACTTGCTTTGATGCCTCTTGTTTAGTCCTTCTTCATTGTGCATTAACTATTATGTGTCCTCCTCATTGCCGCCTCTACAGAGCGTTGTTCCCACATCCCCTTGCCATGCCAGCCTAGTTTAGCTGTTCTTAACAATTAAATAGGTCTGGAAAGCCTCTCTTTTCCGAGCTCAAGATTATGTGACACCTCGCCATTTAAAGGATCCTTTTGGGTGGCTTCTCCAATTCTGTGTTTCCTGTATTTCCACAGGCTGAGCCTCATTTATTAAAATACTAATCCTGGTGAGTCCAGCTTCAAACCATCCTGATTCTACTAATGTGTTTTCTTTTTTTCAGCACATCTGTGCTTCTTGTAGCAGACCCTGATTCAACCTGAGTTGGTCCTACCATTAACATAAGGTGACATCACCAGATGCTTTTTAATGATAATAGATTAAAATTAAATTTATTATAATTTTATTTTTTTTATTTATATATTTTTCTTTATGATTTTTTATCTTATATTATTTTATGTATTTTTTCCTTATGTTATATTTTGCAATAGGACTTAACCTATTATTAGGTTCAGAGGTCCATCTTTTTTTTCCACTATTCTGGTTTGGCGGTTCATCTTTTCACTTTACCAGCTATTGATGTTCAGAGGTCTATCTTTAAGAGTCAACAACCTATCATGGTTCAGAGGCCCCTACCTGGGACTTTGCCAATTCTAGGACTTGACCAATATTTTCTAGGTTCATTGGTTTTTTGGAATCATTGCACTTTTTCTCCCCTAGATCTAATACCTAAGATATTTTGTATGGATCTGGTTCACTACATGACCATACACAATGTTCTTAATTGTGAAGGCATCAGTTGCCAACTTGGCGATCACTTCAAATGGACCTGCCCACAGAGCATCCAGCTTATTATCTTCATCAAAAACCATGGGTTTTTTAATAGGCTACCCTATCCCCCACATGGTACTCCCATATCGCTGGTCAGTTCTTGTCATCTGTTGACTTTACTTTGATCCTTTTCTTTAAGGTGGTATCAAACGCTTGCAATTGCAGTCCAATCATATTACTGGCCAGTCAGTTCAGGTATTAATCGCTACTCATCCCCACTTCTGGCTATATAGCAGAATTAAAAATTTGTGGTAAGGAACCTTCATATGTAAATTTGATTCAAACGTCATTTTTCCTGTTGTCATATGATGTCTTATGTTCTAGGTGAAGGTAACCTAACTTAGGTAAGTTCAACTTTCTTTTACTGCTTAAAGTCACTTTTGAGCGATTTTAAATTTAAGTTTTATTTATCAACAGCCGTCTGCCCAAACCTATTCTTTGATATCCTTGGCTCCGCCGCCTGCCACCCCAGTGTGGGGCAGCAGTGCACCCCCGCCTAGCATTTTCTGCCCCGCGGGCAAGCGCGTTTGGTTGGGCTCAAACAGCCCGCCCACTGCTTCCAGCCGTTTTGTCCCCTTACAGGACTTAGCGCTCCACCTGGCGCGCATCCACCCTTCTCGCCCCATCCTCTCGCTCTCCCTCGCTTCGCCATTCGCTATTGCCTCAGAGACTGTGGGCATTTGTTCCCATATGCTGATAAGGCAATTATTGACCTAGCCACTGCAGCCTTTGCGCCATCTGGCTTTATAGACTTCCGCCCTATTAAGGGCTACTTTGACGTTGGGTTCCAATCTAAGGAGGACGCTGAAGCGGCAGCACAAACTCCTCTAATTTATAAAAAAACCCCATTTCCATAACCCATACTCGCCTCCCTTCAGACACCACACTGGTGGTATCCTTTGCAAATCTCCCATCTCACCTTCCACCCCAGGTTTTGTGTGACTAGTTGGTTGCGGGGCTTATGGCTTATGGCACTCAGACCAACCTCATCTTTGCCATTCCATCTGGTGCGGAGCGCCTTGCTGCTCCTCGTGCAACAGCCACCATCATCCCACACCATCCTACCATAGCCCAACAGATCCAACCCCGCGCTAGTGTGGCTGCAGCGCCTGATCATTTCTTTTGGGCTTAGGTCAATAATGGTAGGCAGATTTGTTCCCTATGCTTTGGCCTCAACCATGCAAAAAAAGCGTGCCCTCAGGCCAATTCCGCAGCTGCGGCTTCTGAGCCCCCTCTGGAGGTTCAGTATGGGGCTCTTTGCTGCCCCCTCCCACCCTCCAATCTCGTTCAGTGGGCCTTCGTGGAAATTCAGCCCCCCAAAACCTCCAGCCTCACTCTCCCACCTAAATCTACCCCAGCCAATCAGAGCAATGCTTGGACCACCATTGGCACCCAAGCAGCCGCCCATTCGCCCAATCCCACCCACCCAAATTTGAACGCAACTATTCCAGTGAACCAAAATCCATGGGATATATTGGCTAAGACTGACGATTTAGGTAATGTCCTCATTAGTAAGCATACAGGTCAACCTCTCTGCCAATTTGATTATAGTTGGGCAGAATTTTTCCTTCCTGACTTCGATGAAACCCCTACCCTCCGCCATTTCGCTCCTCTGCCCAATACAGCCCCCTTCCAAAGTGACCACCAGCTCGCCTTAGCTGCAGTGGCCTCTCCTCAGTGCCTGAAACTATGCACCGCGTTGGCCCAGTCAGTGGCTCAGTTCCAGCATGGCCTGCCCACCCTCTTCTTCCCCCCTGACTTCCCTGAATCTTCCTGCAGTGACATCTAGAAACTATTTGATGATGCTGAAGTTGCTGCTAATGGTTGCAACACTTTCTTCATTTAACCCCTCAGCCAAAATCACCCACCACAGTATCTCCCTTTTCACCCAACTTCCTGAAGCCTGCAAAAAAGCTGAAGTTCTCCTCGCAGCTTTTGTTGAAACACTTTCCCGTCATTATCTTGATGAGGAAGTGTAAAACTCTTACTATGCTGACCTCCACCCCCACTATGCAGATGCCCCAACGCCCTGGCTCTCTGCTCTGGTCCGGTACTGTAACCAACATCCCATGATTGAGGTGGGTCCTTCTGAAAACCAACCCCTAACCCCTCCTCACCCTCTGCCATGGTGGGTTAGCGGTTTTCGCTTCTCACTTGGTTAGTAGTTTTATTTTGTCATTTTGGGTGTTGTGATTTGGTACTGTCCGTCCCCTGGTCGGCGTGCCTTGAATAAATTGAACTTAGGTAAGTTCCCCTAGTGAAAGTTTCCCCATGACCAATTTTCTTAGCATTGCGGCTAGCGTTTCATTAACTCTATACAACATTCTGTTAGTTTCTGATCATATGGAACAGATACTACTCTTCTGATCCCCATCAGTTCATTAAGCCTTGGGATTACACAAGAGGTAAAAATGGTTCCATTGTCGCTCAAGATCACTTGTGTGCATCCATGATGGTAAATCACTTGATCCAAAATGACCTTCGGTGTGATCACAGCATCCACTTTTCTTAAAGCTTTGGTTTCAACCCATCTACAAAGATGGTCTATTGCCACTATGATATATTTCTTGCCTCCTGTGCTGATACTTAGGGTTTCATCACGTCTATTGACACAGTGTGTCACGAGAATCCAGGGCGTACTAGACTTTATTCTGTTACATTCTTATAGAGTTTTTAAAGTTGTTTTCCACAAAAAAAGCCAGGTAATTGCTGGCATCATAATTGATCAATAACTAGTAGTATTACTGGTGAATATAAACCATTGTCTTCCTTAGTCCACCATGGCCAATGACTTTATGTGCAGATCACTTTATTTCTGCTAGTTCTGATTTAAGGAATAAAAATTGATTTTCATCAATCATTTTAGGTAATTGTCCATTTTTCATCTTAGTGTTATTCATCAATTTCTTTAGCGCACCTTGAATTTCTAAGGGCTCATCCCTGACATTGCCTTCAATAATTATTTGGAAGAATTTTCCACTTGATAATAGACATTATGGACTGCAGTCAATCTTGATAATCTGTCAGAGTTTTGATGCGCCGCTCCAGCCCAGTGTAGTATCTTGATATTGCAGTCTTGTAATTTCAAACCCATCAGGCTAGTCGCCCATCAGGTTTCTTCAAGTTATGGTGCCAGTGTAAAGTTTGGTGGTCCGTCACATTTGAAGTGCATTCCATGGATGTAAACTCGGAATTGATTGCATTCATATTTTACCATGAGATATAGGCATTCTGTCAAAGTATACTTTCTCTCTACTGGCATTATTGTTTGCCTCACATAGGCAATTGGATGTTATTACATGTCTTCCTTCATTTGGCTCAAGATGGCTCCAATTGCTGTCAACAATGCATCAGTTTGGATGAGGAATTTACGACTGAAAATTGGGTACTTTAGGACAGGACTGGTCATTATATATAGTTCATCAAAAAGCTTTAGGGCTTCTTTGTTCTATACGTATTATTTTTTAAACCTATAATACGTGGAATAAAGGCAATACGATTTTTTCTCAAAATCCTTTATGAATTGGCAATAGTAGCCGACCATCCTAAGAAGTACTTGGATATCCTGAACGCTCTACAGGCTTAACCTAAATTCAATTTTCATATCTTCTGCTGGTGGGGTTGAAGCCCTCTGGAGTTGATAACAAACCCCAAGTACTCATGCTCCTTCTTGAAGAAATGAATTTTTCTTCATCTTGATTTTCAAGTTCAAGGTCACTAGGAACTTGAATGTTTCTTCTAAGTGCTCCAAAAGGTCCATGAAGGTCCTGCTGTATACATTTATATTGTTCAAATATTCTAAGACAAAAAATAATTTCAGATCACTACAGATAGAGTCAATTGCTATCTGGAAGGTGGACGGTGAATTACACAATCCCTGGGATATTTAGGTAGGCTGTAAAATTCCTTGTTTAGTAATGATCGCACAGTTTTCTTAGTCCTTTTTGGCAAATTAATTTGCTAACATCTCAAAATTAAGTCCATCGCTAAACAGTATCTGGCAAACCCTAAGCGACTAAGAGTGTCATTGATCATCAGCAGTGGATAAGTATCCTTATTAGGCGATTTTGTTCAATCATAAAAAAATGATCACTACTCATTTTTGATCCATCCTTCTTTTATACTATAAGGATAAGTCTTACACATGGGCTCAATGATGGAATGAGGAGCTCATGCTTAACTAGCCAACAGACCTCTTCGCTGATCACAGCTTCAGCAGCTCTAGACCTTAATAAAGGTCTCATCCATATTGGCTAGTATTCCCCTGTGTCAACTTTGTGGATCACGTTCTTCAAGCATCCCAAGTCATGTTCATCTTGGGCAAATATTAACTAATACTACTCAAATAGTCTGAGCACATCTTCTTGCTTATGTTTAGATAAATCAAACAGCTGCTCTCAACATACTATTACATTAACACTTTTAAAAGTTTCTGCTGGCAATTTCATTTTGGTTAGCATTCTGAGTTTATGAGATTTGCTGTTCTCTACAGTCAGGATTGGATGTAGAAATGCAATGTCTTATTTTTCACTATCTTCATCGGTTTTTTTACCAGATTAGCAAGTGTCACATTTATTTCTCCATGTCCCAGCATAAATATCCATGGTGCTACCCATGGAACAAATCTTGATTTCTTCCTTGGGCCAACGACTTCTCTGTGCTAATTGCTCTGGGATCTTGAGTGATAACCCTATTTTAACAATTATTTTCATCAAAACAGTGTAATATTCGTCTTTTTTGTTCTCAAGGGTGTCCCTCAGTTTTCCAGGATCTCTTTCAGCATTTCTTTCTGTTCTTTCCAAACTTAACTTATACTGGATGAGAACGATGCCATTATTGTAAATCAATTTTACAAAATTGTTGTTTTTAGTCAGCAGTGGTTCCCATTCCCTCTGATATACCAAGGGCAGGGTCTGCCCCAAATGGTCAGTGTATTCTCCTCAAATTACGTTTTACACCATATTATTTAAGAAATCATCCTGATAGGGATAACTTAATTCTTGTTTACCAACACAATGGTGGGAGCTGATACCACAAGTGAAGCAAAGTGGAGTGGAAGTGCACTCTAGGCTCCACAGGATATTTTCATATCTGTCCAGTTTTACATATTTACTCCAGTGCTTTAAGTCTGGCAAAATCTTCATTTACCTCATCAATTTGGTCAAGCCTATGTTTATGTTAGCACAACTTATTGATGATTGCCTCACTTTCACTCGGGTAACTATGATATATGCATATGTACACTCAGAATATTGTAATGTTGTATTTACTGAGTGGATGGCTGCATTATTTTCCAAATTAAGAGTGAAATTAGTTGTGCTGATAGATCAGGAAAAGATACCTTGATTGCACTATTTGGAATGGATATGTTTGCTTCATCTAATCTCATCTTGAGTAACTCCTCCTGGTTTTCAGCAGATTTAATCTTGTCCGCTAGCTGATGAGCATATGGTCAATCCACTTCATTCACAATTTCATAATATAATCCCTTCTTTTTGGCTCGAGTGTAAGCATTTACATCCATGATAACAATTTGATATAGTGGATCAGCTGCTTCATCATCTACAAAGAGATTGGAAATGTCTATATCATCATTCCTAATATCAGGAGGAACAGGTTTAACCATGAAGCCAGGCTGTTCCATCTCTTGACTATATAACTTTTCCTGACTCCTAACTGCTTTCCTTCTCCTTTTCCTGGACTTAGGTGGACTGTTCCTTAAGCTTCTTGCTCCAACATTAGAGCGGCTATGTGTACAGATTTACACACTGGTGGCATTAGATATGCTTCTTGTCCACTTGTTATTGTACTTCAAGCTTATCTCCTGACACAACTCAACTAGGTTTCTCCTTATTAATATCAAGAATTTTACATTATTTTGGGCTTGAGTCTGGATCATTAAATGATCTGTTTGGGGCCTTAAAGTGCTACCCACCATATTTAAATGATCTACAATTTAGGATTGAACAACTGCATTGCTAAGCTGAAGCCATTATCTGATGTAAATCAAAATAGGGCTGTAACGCCACTTGCATCAAAATATGGGCGTCAAGCTTCCATTAGCACTTTGAACCAGCCAGGATCTGTGATTCTTGGTAGAATTGGTCCAAAAAGCTACTAGGGTCTCATCTTTTTGTAATTCAATTCATACAAATTCCTTCTTGCAGTTAGACATCTGTGTAGGGATTTTGAATTGTAGCATGATGGCTTCCTTGGCCTCCTTATAAGACCAGTTGTCCCCACTTAAATGGTATAACTCTAGATTCTGCAACTGGTGTTCAGGCAGTTCATGACAGTCACTGCCATTTTATAGTCCTGAAACTGAACATCACAATATTAAATAATTGGACAGACACAGAGGTGTTATCCCTATGAATTAAGGTAATTTCAGAGTGCTTCAAAATTCATCTGTTGCTCCTCTAACATCTGAATCCTATCCAAAAGCTCTATTGACCATGGGAGTCTTCTTTGGGAGTCATCTCTTGAATTGCCCCAAATGTCCCAGGCATATTTCTGGGTGGTTTATTCTTCCCAACTAATGTTTCAGGTTTTTCTTTTTTAGCTTCTTCCACCTCCATTAGTTTATAATAGCATTTATGGCTCTCCAGTTCTACTATATGCTTCAATTGTCACGCTATCTTTCAGTAACCAGTTTATGCGTTCTTTCTTCATCTCATTCAGTCTTTTGAAAAATACTTTTTTATCAGTTTACCCCACTTGCACTTCAAGTAGTTGACTTTTCCACATAAGTCATTTATGATTTTTCCCATTTGTAAGACCTCTTCCATTGCCTTAATACCCGTTCTTCTAATGCAGTGAAGTTGGCCTGTGATGCAAAGTTAAGCGTTCTTGTTGATGGTTTTATGCTCCATCTATTTATTTATTCGAGGCAAGCCGACCAGGGGACGGACATTACCGAAATAGAGAAAGTATCGACATGAAACCTGAGCAGGGTCAACTCTGTCGTAGAAAGTTTTTTTTTCACCTCCGGATCGGGACTCGGATTTTTCTGGTTACGTCATGGGTAAGGTTTTCGTGTTATTATACCTACTAACCGCCAATAGCTTCCTTCGGCTGGCACCCCGATCGATGTGCGAAGGGCGGGAATCGAACCCGCAACCTTCAGGTTGGTAGCCGTACGCCCTACCGACTCGCCTTCCACCCCTGGTTTTATGCTCCATCTAAAGCTCGCATAGTTTTTGTAAGACATTTATTTTGATCTTCTTATTAAATTCAGTTAAACTCTAATACCCACTGTAGTGAGCACCAATTTTCTAAAACTTGGGGAGCTTGTGACTTAATTAAGCACCAATTGATAAAGTTCAGGATTTGTTTCCTATTTTCTGAATAAAACTTGCTTTAGCACCCTTTTTCAACTTCACAGCTTCCTTGTATATGTGTTTTTAACTTTGTTGATAATTGATTATAATGGGCAATAGTACTATGAAGACTACTACTCTAGTTGATTTGATAGCCAAGATAGTATTTTGGTCCAACGCCAACCTGGTGCTTGTTATAAAAATAAATACTTTTGGAATTGTAGAGACTTCTTCGTTATTTTGTCTTTTAGAACATAACCTAGAATAGTTTTCATAGGTTCTTCTTCTTTCTTGTCATGCAGAGTCCGCAAAGATCTACAATAATATAGACAAAGGATCTGCTTGTCATTCCAACTCTAATCAAAAGAGCAAACAGTTTAAAATACAAAACTTTTTGGTAATTGTTAATTCCAATCAGATCTTATCTTTATCTGTTCCATATAAAATCAAAGGGGAATTTGTAGAGAATTCGGCGCACAACACTTTGTTTGGCGCCTCAATTGGTAACAATGGCCATTTGCTAATGAATTAACCCTCTAGGGTCACACGAAAGAATGATCTTCTCCATCAAATTTAATCAGGTTCTCTTCCTACTTGACCACAACTTCTTTTGAGTTGTAACGAAGAACATGTCCTAACATCTTCGCTCAAACACCATCAACTTCCCTTATTTGCTAACTTTCCGCTTAGATAATGACCCTTACCCATAAACAGCAGAGTGTGATCCTGAAAAGATTTAACTAAAAGGTTGCTCTATTACAGGTGGCATCACTCACCAGCAACTCATATACCCTTTAGTCAATCAGCAACTAAACCTGATTGACTTCAAATCATATAAGTTATCAATAATGAAATGAAACCCTAATCGCTTATTTCTTGTTGGGGATTATCCCCAATGAAACACTCATCAATCTGGCAGATCATAATCCAGCAGATCAGTAGATATTCATTGGAATATTTCTCCAACAGTAGGTATCATATATTTATTCAATAGCTATGAAATCCATTAGTGGGATGTATTTCCAAGTAGATAAGCAGATTAAACATAATTGATGAAACTGGAAAATATGGGGAAAAATCCTATTAGATCGTTTATCCTGAAACATATAATCATTTTTAAGAAACAATACACTGAGGAGAAAGCAATCACATTAAATAAATAGCCAGGGTTGATGAGGTCATAACTTTACAATTTACCGAGGGTTATAAATAAACACACTTTTTGGAAAGAGTTAATCTAATTCATATAAATCGTTAACACCCTATTTGGAATACGTTTTAATTTCATATTTATATATATAATTGTAATACAGTCAAAATCATCCTCAAAAGTTTATCAAAAATATGGAATTGATGATGAATTGCTGCATTGATGCACTGCTGTGCCATTAAGGCAAGCATTATCGCAGCTTCCCATACTATAATTGAATTGCCATATGAGATCAGTTTACTCAAATTATTACCTTTAACTTTACATGGCAACCCTATATAGGGTTAGTCTTATTATAAATGATACTCTTTTACTATATCTTATCTTATTGGCTAGGGTGTAACAACCCAGCTGGTTTTTACTTATTCTGGGAAGGTTCACTTGGGTGTAGGCATGCCTGGGTGATAACATTTGCTTTAGCGCCCTGCTGAGCCCCATGTACACCTTACTGATGTCTAAAGCCTTTGTAAGAGTACTGATGTAACCTGGGACCTTAATTGGCGCATACTTTCTGAAATATGAAGTACTGGATGAGATTTAACTCCAGATGGACTTGGGAAAAGTTAGGGCAGAAGCTGAACCACCAGTTTGATGTAGCCAGATGGGTGTTGATTCACTCAGGTTGTTAGATCATTGTTATTGGACTTGGGTCGAGATTTCCAGATGGGTTGATTCCAGGTCTGGTCGCTAGTGATAGTGTTGGTTGATTCATGATGAAGTTGCTCTTGAGGAAGCCCACAGTTGAGGGGTTGCGCTGCTCACAAACTTTCAGCAAGGGAAGATGAGCCTGCTAGTGCTGTTCACAGGGGTGATCAGTCTTCATTCTGTTATTCTGGCACATCAGTGGTGTTCCTAAACCGTTTGAGAAATGTAAGGTTTTCAACATTAGAGCTCATGTCAGGGATGGAAGAAGTTGACCATAATGAGCAAGGGAACAACCCCAACCCTTATCTATTTTTCAGTACTACTGGGCCTACTGGGAAAACTGAAACGACTGTGTCTCAGATCAACAGTAATGAAGTATTCATTATCAACTATCTGATGATCCAATAACTCTAGGAACTGGAGCAGTTAGAACAGCAACTTTTGGGAGGTTATCAAAATGGGTCAAGGCTCCTGGATAAAGGTAACATTCCTTTTTACCATCAACGTCAACAAGATGAGCTGTGGCAAGATATCTGGCTCACCACTAATTGAGTCCATCCCAAATCATACATACCTTAATTGGGATCAAAAACATTGCCCAATATTTAATTTGAGTCCATACACCTCTCTTCAGGAGCTCTCCAATGACTATTTACCGCCAAAATGCGGCCATTACTAAGTTGGTCAATTTAACATGAAACTCAGACCAGGAGGCGCAAATCTTAAACAAATGGCTAGAAGCCAATCTTGGAGAGGTCTTCTTAAGCCTGGAGGTGACCCACAACTTGGCCACTTGAGAAAATAATCAAGTAACGAAATTGGTGCAAGCTAAATGACAGATTGTGCCCTGGGTTTAAAACTTTTTTGGGTGGACGAGGAGTTACTGACTGTTGAATAACTGGCACTTTATTGCTCGCAGGTGCTTTTAACACAGGGATTTTAACTATATGCAGATACTAGAGTACTAAACACTTAGCCGTTATTAAATATTTTCAAGAGAAAAACTACAAAATCAAGTTTAGGTTTTATGGTAATTTTATTGTAACAAGATTTTAAGAATTAAAAGCTATACCCTATTAAAATATCGCGCTTAGTATTTAAACCTATTTGAGGGCTATTATTGAGATACCTGAGATCTCAGGTTAGGCGTGGAGTAGCTCGTTTTAGGTAAATGAAGATTTAGTCTATCAAAGCTCTCAAAAGTCTCTTCACCTCATATTTACTACAGTTTAAGCGAGTGATTAACAAGTGGTATGATATATCTATGAGGTAAGCATTTAATATAGTTGACTAATCAAGCATCTGAAAAATATTCTTAGCTTTCAGATCCCTTCAAGTCTATATAAGGGGCTGGTTTTCCCTTAAGTGACTGCACTAAATTTAAAGCAATGCGAGGGCTAACTATGGATCCAATTTGGCTAATCTGCCAAGGGTAATTCGAAATCATAACAGCTAAATTCAAATTATTAAGCTGGGGGTTGGGAGTAATAGCAATACTGCGAGTTAAATGATTCACCTGAATATTGGGAGAAGGTTCATTATTAATAAAATTAGAATTATTGGTCACTGGAACATTCTTAAAACTAGATGTACGTTTAATTGTCAACATTACCCCCTTCAAGAATGTTGGGGGAAAAAGGCCGTAAAAATCGTCCATGGACGCGGCTGATAGTGACTCCTGTTGCAAGTGACTTGACGGATTATTCGTCGCCCCTCTTATAAGTGTCAGTGAAAGGGCCTACTCAAATGAACTCAAGCTTGCCACTTCAGGGGTGATGCTAATGTGATAATTTAAAACATCTGAGAATTTAAAAAGGAGGTTAAAAGTTGTCTGTGCTCATTACCTGATAAGCCTTCCTTGGTGACAGGCTAAGATAGGTTTGTCATGTCATTAGCTGCAGCTGAATTATTTGCCTTGTTAATCTTTTTTAGAGCTTTACAGGGCCGTCAGTCCTAGCAGAGAATACGTCTTTGTCTAGCAGAGCAGGTTTCTGTGTTGCCAACCATAAAAGATGCAGAAAGGCGATATTTTAAGAATTTTATGTTAGCTAATTAAAAACGCCATAAGTGCACTAAGCAAAAAGTGATCTCAGTGTAAAGAGCTTGAGAAAGTCAAATATTTTAATATGGTTCTCAAGGTTACATTTGCTCTTTCCAGAGTCCCATTTGTGGAAGTTTTATATGGGGCCAAGAAGAGTTGTTGTGCTCCTATGGAGGTAGCCAAGATCTTAACCGCTCTGGAGGTAAAATTTTTCCTTTGTCACAAAGTAGGACCTGAGGACAACCATGCCAGAAGAAATTATATTGATGTAGGAAAGTCGCGGTAGTTTAGCAATCTAAGATGGGAGAGCAACAGCTTCAATCCATTTGGTGAAGTGTTTAATCCCTACCATTATGTATCAATACCCACTGGTAGTTTTGGGTAGGAGACCAACAAAATCTAGGCTTATCGTGTGGAATGGTTGTTGAGGCGTAGTAGGTTGGTATTGATATTTAGTCCTGGCTAGATTGCTTTTTAAGGTTAGGCAAGGATCCAAGACTTTGACAAGGGTTTCCTTGATTCCCTCCTAATAGTACCGATCTTTAATCCACACATAGGTTTTCCACACTCCACTGTGCTCTAGGATAGAGTGAGCCTTCATGATCACAGGTACTTGCTCTAAAGGATGAAGATAGGGCATCCCAGTTTTCCCCTACCTTCTTGTTTAATTTTACACTTTCCACCTTTATGACAGGAGTATTAAGCTAACATTTTCTCTAAAGTTCATTCTCATCGTCCCAGGCATCAGGGTCCATAAGGAGGTCATGTAATCTCTCAGGTCATTATTATCTAAGCGAAGGGCAGGCAAATGGGCCAATCCATCAACGTTCAAATGCTGAGTCCTTGCTTGGTGCTTAATTTTTCATATCATAATGTTGAAGCTTCAAGGCCCAACGAGCCAACCGTCTGGTGGATCCTTCATGTTTTATAACCATTTTAAAGATTCGTGGTCAAAAATTACTATAAATGAAGTTCCATATAGGAAAGGAAGGTAATATTTTACAGAGAGCAAGTCAGCCAGGAACTCTTTTTCAGTGACGCTGCAGTTTCATTCAGCTTTCAAGAGCATCTTTCTAAGATTTGAATTGGAACTACACCTTTCTCATCCAATTGAGACAGGATGGCTCCAACAACTCAATCAGAGGCGCCAGTAAAAAGGAATGAAAGCTTTATCATAGCCTGGGTGGCGTAGGATAGGACGCTTTTGCAGCAACTGCTTTAGCGTCTTAAAGATGACTTTTTGTTCAACACCTCAATGGAAAGGAGTGTTTTTAATCAAGAGACATAAAAAAGGCTCACTGAGTTAAGTAAACATTAGATTGACTTAATTGTAATGCTTCATCATGCCCAAGAACACCTGTATATCTCGCAGGGCTTAGGGCTCAGGAACTTTGGATATATCCTCAACCTTATCTTGTAGGGGTTGAATCCCTTCCTGTGAGATGGCGTGTCTGAGAAGTCCATTTTATTTTAGAAAAAGTACTCCTTTAATGGCTTTAACTTAATTATGGACTCACTAAGGAGTTAAAAACTTGCTTTATATGCGTTAGATGCTCAATGAAGAAGTTGGAAAAAAATGTAATATCATCAAGATAGAAGATCAAACCACTTAGCTTAGGATCCTGTAGGATGTGATTCATTGCCCACTGAAAGGTTGCAGGCTCATTGCACAACCCCTGATGTAACTGAGTGGGCCAGAACAGGCCTTCGCTGCAGAAAAGAGCCCATTTCTCCTGGTCTTGTGGAGAAATGTCCATTTGCCATTATCCGCTGGCCAAGCCCATAAAAAATGAACTTGGATCCAGAGCTTTGGGCCAAGGCATTATTCTGGGGGAAAGGGTAACTATCCTTTTTTGTGAGGTTGTTAAACTTGAGGTAGTCCATAACTACTCGATGACCTTTATTTTTCTTCTTTATAAGCAGGAGAAGGGACGACCAAGCGCTTTGGGAATCCACCAGCAACATAGCGTCCAGTAGCTGTTTAAGCTCCAACCAAATCTGTAGCTCCTTGACTTTTAATTTTTGATAGGATGTAATTTGGATGGTATGGGTATCACAATATTTAAAAAATGGCTCTAATCCTTTATGTGCCCAAATCGATATCAGATTTAGATTGGATGTCACAATAGGCCTCTAATAAATTATGGACTTCTTTTAAGCTCTTCTTGGATGAGTTCATTAATAATATGAACGGTAGGCAAAGTACATACAGTTGGTCAGCAGGCAAGCCCATATCCAACATAGACCTGATACAGCGAACATGTTTAATATTCTCAATGGGGATCAGCAGGCTTTTTCCCTTCTCCCTATGTTTCTTTACAATCATGTCTTTCTGGTAGGAATCCCAGTAAGATAGTGATAGGTTGCTAGTAGGCTGAGTCTAGTATCCCGGGCAAAACTTGAGGTTCTAAGGGACTTATTCCATCGATGATTGTTATATGCAATATATTGTTGTGGGGGTTTTAAGGTGATCTTGGTGTCAATCATCCTTTGTTCACCAGCCTTTATTGTTACCTCATCTGACACATAAAAATGAATGCCCTCTAGAGCGTCCACTGATTCAAGCAACTTCTTTGTATTTTACCATGCCGTCATATAGTGTAGGGACAATGTGGAGGTAGGGTACTCAACTTTGCAAGAGTATACTTTTTACTAATTTATTTATTGGTTAGAACCAGAGCACATCATAGTTAAGCAGGGAGATATATCCGTGTTTTGGGCTTATGATCTCTTCATACTCAAGCATATTAAGTACCAATAAGCATATTATAAGTGCTATTAGCCAAGGCTTCAGATGGGGCGACAAGATAAGATTCCAAAGCTGTTGGGCAGAGGAGTCCAGCCCAAAAGCGCAGGTCTTAGTTTTACCAGCAGTTTCAAACTCTTAGGTGAAATCCAAGTCGGGAGCCAGCTTAATTTTTTTAATAAGTTTTATGGAATTGACGTTCAATGGGATCCAGTTTCAAGGATAGCCATAACCAGTACTCTGTTGATAACGTCCACTACCTTAGTTAAGGTTCAATCAAGGTTAGAAGAAAGAGTAGAACCTCTGTAAGATGTAAGTAGAAGCAAGTCGATGGGAGGTCTCATGGTTAATATTTTTAATGGACCTTAGCATAAAAAATGCTGAGTAGATTGAATCAGCGAAGCAACGAACTGATAAGCATCACATGTGGTGTTAATAACCTCAGATCCCCTAAGCTCTTGACGGAAATAGGTTCCTCTGGGTATCATGGCCTTATCTACCCTGTCAGGGTTCAACCAATCTAGTATCACCACTTTACCTTGAGCTATTAGGACATAATATCCAAGGTATTCATAACCTACTTCAGATTCATCATAAGAGGGTTATTTATGCACAAAAGAGGTGCTGAAGGAGTGGGAAAAAACAGGCCTTTCCTCATCACAGTAGATGTCCTTTTAGCGCTCAAATTCTTTTTGGACTTTAGAAAGAACGTCTTATCTTCACCAACTTTTGTCTGCACTTAGTGAGAAGGTTTCAGTATGCGCGCATCCAGAAGTGATGCCATGGAGGTTATGGACTGCGGCTTGGAGTGACGTGGGGGTGACTGCGAGGATAAGCCCTTTAGGGGAGAGTGAGGTGTGAGAAAAGATCTTAATTAACTTCATAGGAAGGACATGAGGAGAAATAGTTAAAAGGGAGGATGACCCTGTCCCCAGTGATGCACTCTTGCCAACCTCACGCAATGGAGAGGAGTCTATTTAAGTGCCTCACAGGCGCAGGCTACAGGTTAGTAAGCACAGGGTAGCCTAGGGGAGTCATTGAGGACTCCTTCTGCCAAGCTACGGTGGAGAGATCTTTAATGGTTAAGACTTGAGGTTTCATTATAGCTCCCTAAATGTTTAAACATCATAAAGCTCTACAACCTCCAATAAAGCCTCCTTTGCATCGCTCATGGTCTGGAGACAGCTTTTGATAGAAATAATATGCCTTTTTAGGGAAGGATGAGAAGTCAGGCAACTCTGAATGGCATTAACGGCATCTTCAAGAGGTACAGTTTTGCAAGTAACTGCAGCTGGGCTTTACTGTAGAACTGATCAACAAAGGAAGCAAAAAAGTTCCTTTTGCATGCTAAGGCTCATAAAAGCCTGTTTTCTTCTCCTTAAACTCTTGGATGAGCCAAATATATTGCTAAGCGCTTCTCTGACATCCTTCAGATATAAGGGCGTCCATGTATAAACCATCCCCTCTTGGACCATACGACTTAGACAGGGATTGATATGCTTGTTTTTTGCGATGTTCAATCATGCCTTTCATGGAAAGTTCATAAACGAAGAGAAAAGGGAAATAAAAACCTCACCTGAAGGTAAGTTTGTCTTGAAAGGGGCTTTATAGATAACTGGAGTGTTCCCATGAAGGGATTTGAGAGTTATGCAGGTTAAGATTTTTTAAGTCAAGATAAAGCACAAGTTAGCTGCTTTTCTAAAAAAGCTATCTTTGATTCAGATTCATTGGGGAGGCTAGGGGTTACTCTCTAAATGTCCACCATCATTTTTGCAAAAAGATAATGGTGTAAAGTGCCCCCGTAGTGAGCATCACTTGTTGATATCCTGGCACTTTGGTGCTCACAGGTGCTTTTGGCAAAGATTCTAACAATATTATGGATATATTGTTTAACTCTTAGCCGCTGTTAAATATTCTCATGGGGAAAACCACAAATGACCTTATGTATATAAAAATTATAATAGTACAAAATTTGGGGTAAAAGCGACCCCCTATTAAAATATCACCGCTTAGTATTTAACCTACTTGTGGGCTAATATTGAGATACCTGTGAACTCAGTTTAAGCGTGGAGTGGCTCGTTTTAGCTAAATGAAAATTTAGCCTATCACTCTCTTTCCACTTGGCGTAGCTTTCCCAGCTATTTTTATGGTTAATAAAAGTAGACCCTAATCACTCACCGTAGTTTTGCTCTGATGTCAAAGGATTCCCCACTGGCTGTCCCAGTGTGGGGCAGCGGCGAAGTATCACTCTCTATTTTCCATCTAAATGGAAAATGTTCTCAGGCTGGCTCGCTCAGTCATATCAAATCCATGGGATGATTCATTCCTCCCAAGGATCTCGATGCCCACCTTGCGCAATCCCAAGAAGTGCCCCACTGTCCCCTGGTGCTCCCTTAGAGCAACATGCATTTTAGCCTTAGGGTCGAATATGGAAAACTTATCCCATACAACGACCAAGCCATTATTGAAATAGCTCAGATGGTGATGACACCAGCCTGTTTTATTGACTTCCGCCTCTATAAGGGGTATTTCAATCTCAGATTTTCTTGTTAAGCCAATGCTGCCACTGTAGCAACGGTGCCCCTGGTCTTCCATGATACACCCCTCTCAACAACATGCACCCAGCTCTCAGTGGACACCACCTTGGTTTTCAGTTTGCTGGTTTTCCTGCCCACCTTCCTCCTGAGGTGCTCCATCAGGAGCTGATGGAAGATTTTTGCAGCCTATGGCTCCAACCCCATCTTGCAATTTGTGGTCCCAAATGGGTCCACATGCCTCGCTGGGCCTCAGGCATATGCCATGGTCAGCCCTGAAACAAACAAAATTGCCTCATCAATTCCCCCTCGCTCACTATCCCATCTTCCCCTGGCCATCCGTTCTGGGCCCGCATTGAGGGCGGATGGACGATTTGTCCATCCTGTTTCAAATTAGACCACTCAAAACTCAAGTGCCCATAACTAGCAGCTTCTGAAGGCACTGATAGTTCATCCAACAGCCACAAATCTGCTACCCACCCCATGCCAATTCCAGCATGGGGTACAATCCTACCTCATTCTCCCCCAAAGCCTGTTGCTGCAGCTGCACCTGCAGCCACCAATCAGCCTCCACCATGCCTCAGTGCTACGCATGAATCTTCCAATAAAGTACATATTAGACCCCAGTCTGATCCCATGCATCATCCAACAAATTAACCAATCCTCAACCATATGCCAATTCCCCAATTCAATTTTGCCATAACCCATGTGAATTTTTAGATGAAATTGATTAATCAGGTAGTATCATTGAAGAACCATCGCTGCAAGTTGACCAGTTATGCAATGCAAAATGGGATTCAAAATTCCCCTCTCATTTATATTCCACAAAGCCAAATGACAAACCATTCCACAGTGACCACCAGCTTGCAGTTTAAGCAGCTGCAACGCCAGATTGCCGTCCCCTCTGCAAAGCTGCCACTAAATCAGTTGCAGCACTTGCAGGAGGAATTCCACCTCCTGTTATCCCCAAAAATCTTACTCCAAAAATTAATATTAACATAAAACAACTTAACAAAAATGTCACCAACGCTATCCAGAACGTGGTAATTGTAGCACGTAAATGAAAGCTAAGATCACCGAAACAAACATTGCAATGTTTGTTAAATTACCAGACTCCCTCATTAAAGCCAAAAAATCTTTAGCTGAATATATTACTACCATTAATATGGTTGGCAATTACTCATAAGTACCAATAATCAGTGTTATTGAACCACATACCATCAATGCTCTGACGCCCTTGCTATCTGCCTTGACACGTACCCCTACTATGGGAAGAGATAGCTGCTGCAAAAGATGAGCCCCCAATCCCCCCTCCCCTTCTACCATGGAGGGATAAGCGTTTTCCGCTGCCCACCTGGTTGGTTATTTTGTTCAGTGTGATTCATTCAATTTCTCATTTGGGCGTTTTGTTTGAATCATTTAGTTACATTATTCCTACTTTAAGTTTTTTAGTTCGGTAATGCCCATCTCCTGGTCAGCTTACCCTGGTTAAAATAAAAAATTTATCCTATCAGAGCGCTCAAAAGTCTCTTCAACTTATGTTGTTTTCAATCTAGATTAGTGATTGACAGAGGGTATGATATATCTATGCGCTAAGGATATAGTATAGTTGACCCAATTAAGCGTATATAAAATATTTTAAGCTTTCAAGTCTCCCTTCAAGTCTATATAAGGGGCTGATTTTCCATTAAGTAATTGCACTAAAACTAAGAAGTGCAAGGGCAAACTTTGAAGCCAGTTTTAACTATTCCGCAGGGGGTAAGGTGAAATTATAACAGCTAAATTCAAGCTATTCAGCTGGCCTGAGAGTAATAGTAATAGTCTGAGCTAACTGAGTCCCCTTGATATTATATGAAAAAATTTATAAATTAAAATGTTTTCTCTAGAACATTTTTATGATTTAACTAGACGTCTAACTGTCCAACACTGACGCCTAGCTCAATAGTGCAACTCAGGCTTCTATGTTGGCTTCAGACTTTATGAGACTTAGCCATGAAGTCCAAGAACAACTGAACAATTAAAATAAATCTGCGATCAGTATGAACAGCTAGCGCACAAAAATTCTAAAATAAAGCTCAATTTTACAGAAGAGATTAAGTATTGGCGCACAAATATCAAAGGTCAACAAATTGGAAATAAAAAATCTCAATAACTTAAAATTTGGTTGAATCAACAGAACATTAATCTCAATGAAGATGTTACATCCATCAGTGTATTAAATAACACTTACATAGGGAAGTAAAAATTCTAAAAAATAATCAAGGAGAAAGATCATGTGATTTAAGTTCTGAAATTAAAAACATCCAGCCTAAATGAAGAAATCACGAGATTACAGTTAAATAATCAGAACTGTGTTAACTGGGAAGCGAATATTGATTGGTGAATTAAAGATTTGGATGATGGATGATGCCAATGTTCCCTTAATAAACCCAACTGGGAATACCCCCTACTATGCGGATGAAGCCTCAGAAGTAGTTACTAAAATTTGACCATGGCCACGTTAGCAGATGGATAGTAATATGGTTGCTTTGCTAACCCTAGTGACTCTACTTATGATGAAGAGACTCAGCACCCTGAGACACTAAGGTCAAGTCAGAAGAGAATTAATTGCAAATAACCTGAGTGGGAGAATAGTAACTAAAAACCTGCAAAACTGCCTGGTTCTAATAAGAATGGAGGCATGGCCACTTTTGTTAAGATATTTTTAATGGCCATGTATGGGGCCAGTGATTGCAACAAAGTAGCAACTACCCTTAACTTCTTAGAAAATGGAGTATCAAAGTGATCATGCAGCACCTAAATGAAAAACCTACATACGCTGAATTTGAAGAGGCCATACTTCACAATGTTTTGGAGGTCCAGAAAGAATGTCAACACGAAAATCAAATTCATTAACATTATATTTAAGAAGGATGAAATGATTTCCAAATTTGAGGATCAATTATATTGAAAGGCATAATTTCTTTTATGCGCAAAGGCCATGATTTATTTTGATGCCAACATTGCATTACAACATGCAGTACAGACCTATCAAAACTTGACAAATACTTAATTGCCTGCCTTCATTTGAAATCTTACTAAGCCGTAATTGGTTGATTATTTAAGCCAATAATGTAAAACCTATTGGCATCCTAATACCAGTTACAAACCAGGACCTTTAATACCTTCAGGAAAACCCTTTTGAAATTACAAGAAGACTTTAAGCAATCCACCTAATAAAACTGAGCACCCAGAAAACAGCAAGTCACTATGACTCTTAGAAAAACATTACTTGTTTCAATTTTAATCATAAATGGCATTGTGACTCCTGATGCCTCCAATGTAGCGTTAATGTAGTCCTTCTGGTTAACTCTAAGAAAGAGGGAAAAGAGAAAGCACAAAAGAAACAGTATATTCTATTGTACATGAATCATCAGTACCACCTGATTGAAAAAAATATGCCAGCAATAAAGCCCAAAATATAAATGAAAAGACCCTATCATAGTACATAATGAAAACTTCACTGATGTGCATGTGGTGACTCATTCCCAGAAAAAAAGTCAATAAACCTCAAGTCTCTTTTTAGTCACTAAACTGTATGTACAAAAAATTATTGAGAATATAACAGCTGAAGAGCCCAGTTGTACAAATTATACTTAAACATTAAGGGAGTAAACATAGATATTCTTATTGAGACTTATCATGAAATGTCCTAGTTTTGGAAACATTTTAAAACAGACACTCAATTCTTTGGATTTTTCTTATATTTACGTAATAGATCCAATTGATTCTTATCACTCAGAGTTTATTTATGTTGATATTATGGTCAATAAAATTAAATTTGTAGAGTTTATTAAGAGTGGAACATCAAGGAAAATTTTTCAACTAAAATATATATGAATAAACTGAAAAGAGCTCCTGACATGGACCTCCACCAAGAATACAGTGCAGTGGGCATTGATAATATAAAGGGCTAAGGAGCTTACAGCACTTTGTCACTACAATTTGGTGCACTTGGAGTAGCTGCACCTGCGATTGTTCTCCAAAATGCTAACAACAACATATTTTTCAGAATATGTTCTCTAAAGAACTATGGAAATTAGTGCATTTTTAAAGAAACAAATGACTATATAGGATAAACATTTCCCTTTTATTACAGTTACACTAATACCAAACCTACCAACTGGCATCGATTTTTTTCTATATCTTAAGCCATGGAATTATACCAATTGGATATACCCATAAAGGAAATTGAAGAAGACCATTGTCCACCATTATAAATGAAAATCAAGGGATACCGCAAAAGCAAACAAGGATCCAATGATAATTCCAGGCCATCAACTGTTTATGAGTACTGGGACTACATACATTCCCAAAGGATTATATGAGGAGGTTGTGCCACCTTAGAATCATTCTTAGGTGGAATCCAGTGCAGCGCCTGGAATACTTATACAAGGGCACAGCAAAATCTGCATTGTATTGGTGACTTTAACCAACCAAAATAACAAGTTCAAAAAGAATAAAGTGGTCACTTTTGTGCATCTGGTCCCCAGGAATGGATTAGAATCAACCATAGTATTCAGTGATTTATCTGAGTTTGGATTACCTAATGAGGGCGTGGGGGTACATGATGCAGTTTCCCAAAATTGCTTACTGGATTATTGGAGCAACAAAAAAGAAGCATAGTAAATATTGGATAATACTCTAAAATTTTCACAAAAGATGACCTTGATCTGGGCTGTTTAAAAAGAGTACAACACTTAATGGATATTGGGGATCATTCGCCATTAGGATGAGGCTGATCTGGTGTTTCTGAGCAAGTAATGAAGTATTCAGAGAATAACTTGACAAATTAATTAAATAGTGGAATGATTGTGCCCTAAAAAACCAATGGTCCAGTCCAAATTTAATTGTGAAGAAGAAGTATTGTAGTAATTGCTTTGCAATTATTTATTGCTGCCTCAAACAATAACAAAAAAGGATTCATACTTGTTACCAGATATTCATGATGCTCTAGACCATCTGGGAGGTTCAAATTACTTTACCACAATGGATCTTATCTCTGGAATTGCAAATTAATTTGCCTCAGGAGGAGCAAGAGAATTGCGTGATTAATGATGCACAAGGGCTATCTAGCCTACATGCATGGCACAAGGGCTGTGTATTTCACCAGCAGCCTTTCAAAGAATTATGGATACCATTTTGGAGGATTTTAAAGTATTTTGTGACTAGAGTACCTGGATGATATTAATGTCTTCTTGTAACCTTTTTCCAACATTTGAGACACCCTGAACAAGTGTTCAAATGATAATTGAAGCTAACCTGAAGATAAATCCCCTAAAAATGCCAATTCTTCAAAGACCAGCTAGAGTAACTCAAAGTCAATATTGATACTTAAGTTTTTCAACATCAACCTCAAAAGGTGGATGCAATATATAACATGCAAGATCAGATGAGTATGCGAAATGTCTAAGTGTTTTTAAGCTTTGTGTGATACTTCTGAAAATTTATTGAAGGGTTTAAGATGAATACCAAGCTCTTATTACACCTGCTACAAGGTGGAGTTCATATTTGTTGTGCAGAAAAATGTCAGTAGGCCTTCAAAGCAGTGAAAAACTCTCTGATTATGGCGCCTGTCTCTGATATCCTGATTTTACCATAAAACTATTGTACATACCAACGTTCTCTGATCACTATTATAGGTGTGTTATATTCAGATCATGATGATGTGGAGGAACTCCCAGTAGCTTATTACAGCAGTATGCAAAAATAACATGAGTGTAAATATATATAGTGACTGAATTCAAACTTTTATATGTTATCTATGCTTGTAAAAAATTTTGAGTGTAAATTCATGGTACAAAGCTAAAAGTAGTAAAGGATCATAGTTCATTACGTTGGCTTTATAAAGCTGAATGAGCCTGAGGATTGTTTAGCCCACTGGGCTCTAAACTTACAGGCATACGATTATGAGGTTATTCATGGAGCTAGAGCTGCTCATCAAAACGCATAATGATTATTGTAACTCACAATTTTTGCCATTTTGAGCAACTTGGATGATGAGCTCCATGATAATAATAATAATAATTTGAATTTAGAAGGATGAGCCTCCTGAAGTTAAGAAGGTTATTGAGAAAGTGTTAAAGGACACTGAATAATGGAATGAAATCTTATACAAACTTAAGCCCAATGGACAGCGCAGAAAGTTTCTGAGGCCTTCTGAATGGATGGACATTATCATCTAGGCCCACAAGGCAGTTGGACATGGAGGAATGATCGAGATGTTGAATTTTTGATCTAATTACTACTGAGATTCTATGTAATTCAATACCCAAGATGTTACAAAATAATGTCATTACTGCCAAGCTACTAAAACTATGAATCCTGTTGTAAAAACAATTAATCAAACCTACTGAGCTGGCATATGGTATCAATTAATTTTGTCAGTCCATTGCCAGTGAGTAGCCTTAGCAACAAATATATTTTTGTTGCTATAGACCATCTGATGAAGTGAATGAAAGCAAAAGCAATATTTGACGTTGGGGCTATGACAACGATTAAATCCGTTTAGGATTGCAGTTTTACAAGCATGAATGTCCTAAGAAGATCCTGAAGGGCAATAAACAAACTTTTCTGCACATGAGTGCAACGCTTGAATGATCTGATGTCTCTAAAAGAAGTACTATCGACGCCAAACCACCCTAAGACTAATGGAACAGTAGAATGAGTTAACGATACACTTGTTGGCATATAGCACATAAAACGCAGCTGCGACACAATGACAATGGCTACCTTTATTTGTGCTACAGTGTTTGCATACAATATCAGACATCATAGTAGCACCTCATTTACGATTTTGGTTAATATATTATAGTCAGCTCTACATCTATTGTTAAATTAAGAAAATTATTTAACTGAGGCAGTGAGCCCTACGAGTTAAGTCAGACAAATAGCAAAAACATTTATCAGGATGCAGTCTGATGCTTATTTTTATATTAAGTTTAAAAACAAGCAGTACAGTTATGATGTCTTTAATTGAGTTAACATATCCAAGTTCAAAGAAGGAGACTTGGTAGTATACTGTGACACACATACTGCGGGCCATGCGCACAAGTTGGCTTCACCTTGGAAAGTTCATTTTAACATAATGGAAAAGATCCCTGAGATATAAATTATTAAGGATCTAGGCAGTTAGGTCATGAATTGAGTTCATGCTAAGTTTCTTCATCCATATTATATGGTATGAGAATATAAAGAACGAAAATCTATTAAGTAATAAGAACTAAATTAGTGAAAAGGATAATTGAAGAATATAAAAATAATAACCAATAACAATTAGAAAGAGGCAATCCTCTTTTTAATACTTTCAGAAGCCTCATTGTCATTGAAGCTGGATAACCTTTCTTTGGTAGGGGGTTACGAGTGAGTTTGTTTAGGTATAATCCAAGGAAGAGTTATTGGAGGAGAAATGCGAATTTTTTACAAGCCCTGACTGTCAAAATCTTGCAAATATGTGCTAAACATAGGCAAACTAAGCAACAGGCGTGTTGGCCTGGACAACTAAGATAGCCATTGAATATGGGAAAGCAGCCATTAAAATGGACTTTGTAATAGGCGCAAAAGGTTGCACTCAGTGGAGAAAGCTTTGAAAAGGAAGATTCAATTGGTGAGAAGGCTTTTAAGGTCTGAAAATTGGAGGAGAAATGCTTTAGCTCAAAATATTTGTGAGTGGACTACAACCAACACTCTGCATATGCTGTACATGGTATCATTGGGAAAGGCAGCTTGGGGAAGCAAACACGTGCGGCAAGTAGAGCCATCTGAGGAAGATATTTTTTGATAGCTCTCTTGAAAGGTTCTTGCAAAAGGGTACAGTGGAGCAAAAGGGTATGATGATGTCTTGAAGCATGATCCTTGAGGCTGAATGGAACATGAAAGTCAATCTGAACTATCATCAGAGCACCCAGTATCTAGTGACTGAGTTAGCAAAGAGTAAAGCCAGGTTGGCTTCAAACAGATTGACTGTAGTAACATTAGGCTCAGATGAAAGTTCAGAAGCCATATAGGCATCTAAGAGTTCAGATATCAAGTTACTAACAAACCCATGGTAGATATTCGGTCCGCATTAAGTGAAGAAAGAAAGCTATATGAAGGGAAGATTTGAAGCAGTGAAAAAAGGAGGTCAAGGAGGAGATCGCTATCTGATGAGAAATGATGGCAAATTAAAATACTTTTATTTTTGTGGGGCCAAGGGCTAACAAAGATGAAGGAGGCATTTGAAGCAGAATCATGTCTTATTCATTGAGAAGTTCGCTGTAAGGGATTTAAATCAATGAGATGATGCAAGTTCGCTGGGATCCAGTTGAGTTGTGGCCAGCCTCAAAGATGATCTTTCAATGACTATCAAGGCATAACTGATTGAACTAACTCAATAATTTAAGGCACAATGCCTGAATCAACCATAGACCGATGCATGGATGAACTGAGCATTTGAAAGAAGCGCCAATACTGGGTGAATGTTACTGAGATAGTGTTCATACTTTGAAGTTTGCGAAAATTCAGAATCATGATTAAGGAAGAGAGCAACCCTCCGCTTATATCCAGTCAATGTGGGAAAGTTTTAAATGATTGACTGGATTTGAATTGTTGGGTATTAGATACGGAAGATAATAGTATTGAATTACGTCTAAATTATCATACTTTAGTCAAATATATTGGTGATTAAATCTGAAAAATATTTTAAAGAAAATGAAAACTTAGGATTCACATCCTAGCAATAACACTTAATTATATTTGACTTTATGACCCTGTATTGGGGTTTCTGACTAAATCAAAATTGGTTTTTAAAGTCAAAAAGGCTATAATTTATCTAATTTTTTAATTGAAGTACGCTGACCAGGGGATGGACAGCACTGATATTCAAAGAGTAAACAAAAATTTGAAACAATTTGGAACAATTGAAACAACAAAACAAAACCTACAACGTTGGGACCATCTAGTACTAAAAAAACAAAACCTACAGCCTGGAAGGGAGTGGAGGACTGCTATTCTCACCATGGCAGAGGGGGATGAAGGGTCAGGCGGCTCATCCACAGGTGCAGAAACCACATCAGGTGCACTAGTGTTGTATAAGTAGATCAATGCTGATAGCAAGGGCGTCGGGGCATCAGCATGGTGGGGGCTAAGGTTTGGTCAAAATTAATGACATGGTCAATATCAGCCTCAATGATAGCTCTGATCAATTTCATCACATAATGTTCATCCTGAAGGCGTGCATCAGGAAGTAAGGTAAAACTGGCAATATTCTGCCTGGTGATCACAGTGTTTGGGGTATATGTCACTAGTACATCAACATGCGCGGTAGACTTGATAATGACGCAGCAAATTTGTTGATTCATCCTGTGCGTTTTCAGGTAAATCAGGGGAGAGTTAACTGTGCTCAGCATATTATAGATTCCTTAACAGACTTTGTGACTACGATGCAAAGTTGCTGACAATGGGGTGAGACCACCGCTGCTTAGGCAAGCTAATGGTTACTTTATAAGCGGATAGCATTAGGTTTAGGGCATAGTTTCTGAATAGGATAGGTTTTTCAAAATCAAGGTAAAAAATTCATTCCAGTCATATGCATCTGGCATTCCACACCTGATTCATCAACTTCCTTATTGACAATCTCACTTTATTCGTTAACCTCATCCAAAATGGCCTAAGGATTCTGGTTCACAAGAATAGTGGAGGCATAAATAGTATAGTTAGTAGTAGTTGAATGTGGTGCATCTTTGTGGCGAAAAGTGGTCCAAGCCTGTTTTTGATTAATTGCAATAAATTCAGGCAGGTGAGTGTGTCTGGAGGTTTTAGTGGGATCAGGTTTCCGCTCTGGCCCAGTTAGTGAGTTTTTGGTGGGAGGTTCAGCAAAACACCCCATTCAGACGCCGCTGACAATGTTTCAGAAATAGTACCAGATGTAGCCTATAGGGAAGGACTTTTTAGAATGGTCTAACCCAAAAAAAGAGAGGACAAATCTATTGGAAGGTGTCAAAATGAGCCCAAAATAATTTCTCAAGGACCACAGCGATGTGAGCATGTGGAGGATTTTGTTAAGCAATGGTGGGGTTATGTGGGATAATGATGGCAGTGGCATGAGGGTCAGCAAAGCGCTCTGCACCAGAGGAAACAGTGAAAACGAGGTTGGGTTGAGTGTCATAAGACAAAACCTAACATCATCTCTTCATACAAAATCTGGGGTGGGAGATATTAAGGGAGGTTTGAAAATGAAACCACTAATGTGTTGTCAGCAAGGAGTCAACACAGGTAGTAGGAATGGGGTTAATTTTATAAATTATAGAATTCAACACCACCGCTGCATAGTCCTCCTCCATTTGGAATCCAATATCAAAATAGCCCTTGAAAGGGCGGAAATCAATAAGGCCAGCTGGTGAAAAGGCAGCCGTGGCAAGATTGATAATTGATTGTCAGCATACATAAAATAAACGCCTGAAGTTGACCCAGAGGCAAGAATAAAATTGTGGATTGAGGGAGGGCAAGTGGATGGGGGCAGGAAGGGTGGATGCACAAAAGGTGAAGTGCTAAGTCCCATGGATGGACAAACTGGCCAAAAAAGTGTGGCTGACAGTTTGAGCCCATGCAAACGTGTTTTCTTGCAGGGAAGAAAATGCTAGTGGTGGATCACCACTGCCCCACTCTGGAGTATCAGGCGGCGGAGCTAAAGAAAGCAATTTAAAGTGGTTGTGGTCAATTGGCAGTGGTTAAACTTACTTTTGATAATTTTCGCTCAAAAAGTAGTATTAGCGAAAAGAAAACCTCCAGGTTATTATTATATTTTTTATAATTTAACCGAGGCAAGCTGACCAGGGGACAGGCATTACTGAAAGAAAGAAATGACATGAAACCTGAATAGGGTCAACTCCATCAAAGAAAGTTTTTCCACCTCCAGATCGGGATTCAAATTTTTCTGGTTACATCATGGGTAAGGTTTTCATGTTATTAGACCTATAACCGCCAATAGCTTCCTTTGGCTGGCACCCCAATCGATGTGCAAAGGGCAGGAATCGAACCTGCGACCTTCAGGTTGGTAGCCAGACGCCCTTACTGACTCGCCTTCCACCCCCTTAGGTTATTATTGGATTAGATTTCTAAATAATGATACAAAGTGCCTTGGTATTTGTACTGTTACCCTAAGGAGCGATGGTTTGCTGTTCTAAAATGATTTAGAGAGATGCACTTTAAAATTTCTACGTTGGGAAGATAATGACCCCAAGGCCATGTTTAGTTATACCAGGAAGTCTCCCAAGTGGAGTAGACCATCTGAAACCTTCATCATGTTCCACTTGTTAAATGGTAGTGAAATAAGAGGAGTCATGGGTGAAGATGTGGTTAACATCAGAAGTAGACCTATATAAATCTTTGTGGTTTTATACAATAAACACAATTTAAATAGTTAAATTTTTATAATTAAATTTAAATTATATTTGGGGAAGGCTGACCAGGGAATGGACACTTCCAATAAGACACTACAAAATACCAAAACTTCAGTGAGAGTAGGGCACCCCAGAGAAGCAAAAGCTATCTCCTGTTGCCAGTGGGAATTCCAAGGGAAGGAAGGGGGGTTACTTGTGCGGGGGCTTGCGCCACTAATGAGCTTGTATATAGTAAGGGGTCTGAAATGATGCCAAACTGGGAATCAGGATGAGACCAACTGGCGGTGACGTGGTGGAAGTTACCCAAACATCCACACTTGAAAGTGGTCCACTAAGTGTGACTGGAACCGGCGTACAGCTTCTTGGAGGGTGGGGGTGGAGCCTGAAATAGCATCTAAGACAATCGTGTGTATAGTCCGCATAGCAATTGTGACTATCAAGGCACAGAGGAAGGGTGGAAGAGGGGAAGCCATGGATAAAGAAAACATGTCCTTAGACAGGCTGAAGGGCTGTGCCTGATCCTGGAGAAACAGACGTTGCACCTTATGCCATATCACTTTAGATGGAGGGCACTCTTCCAGGAGGTGAACCAGCGTTCCATACTGGCCACATATGACACAGGATGAGTGCAAAGCGTTAGAGCATTTGGCAGTATATTATACCCATCTCAAGCAGCGCCACACATGGAAATGAATATGCAGCTACAGAAGAGGGTAGTGGGCGTACTTCCAAATGGCTTTCTGAGTATCAAGGGGTAGGGGATGTCCATAATGTCCATGTAGTCCACCCTGGCCATGGTAGGGGGTCGCATGGGTATCACTCCGTTCAGAATGGGAAGTCCTGTACTTCCTGGGTGAACTGAGGAGAGGGACGCCGTCTCTGGGCGGTGTGCCCACAGATGCCAATTCTCCACTCAGCGCCTAGCATGGAGAGGAAGATCCTTTTGAAGTGAGGCGACTTCCCATGTATGCCCGCTGCAGAAGGATGTGAGGCAAGTTACTTTAACAGAGAGTGGGTGTGGGAAGGATTGGTGAGGCCCAGGGCGCGGGAGAAGTTGGAGCGGGCCGTGAGGGACCAGTGTTGGGCTGAGATTGTAGGGTTAGTAATAACAGCGATCCAGGTGCCAAGGATTTTGGATGCATGGGTCTCAAAGTTGAGCAGACCCATACCACCACAATGGCGAGGGTCAAACATGACATCCAGGTGCACCGGCGGTGGGTGGACTAACCAAAGCAACCCTTGCAGAAGGGTGTATAATGACTTGAAGAAACACGGGGGAAAAAGAGATGGCGTGGGCTCCAAACCAAACTTTAGAGATGAGCATAGAGTTGGCTTGCACTACCCTACCTGTAAGGGAGGTCTGACGGGCTCTTAGGGAAGCTATGCATTTTGTAACGTTGTCTAGAATATGGTGTTCCATCACCGTTGAGGCGTACCCTCCTGCCTCCAGCCACACCCCCAAATGGCGGACAGGGCCAAATGTGGGGCTTGACATAAAGGGGAGCACAAGCGGGGCGGTGTGGGGTGGGCAGGACAAGCTAACTCGTGCGCTAGCTGATGATGCAGGTAGGAAACAGGGCGCTGGGGCCCAGAGGGCTTAATACTGACCAATGAAAACAATTTTGGTTTTGGAGGCGTTGAGTAAATTATTTACCCTGGAGTAAACCTGGATAGTATCTTCAAGCGCACGTGCATCATGATTGTAAGACACCCCAACCACACAATCATTAGCAAACGCCAACATCTTGACTGGAGCTTGGCCTTGCACATGGACACCAGTAAGGTGGGCATTCACATTTTATAGAAGTGGGTCAAGGCTGAAGTTATACAAGAGTGGGCTAAGAGGGTCCCTAACGCAGTCCCCTTTGAGGGCGGACTACATTAGTGAGGAAGCTAGGGACACCCACAGCCATTGTGGCGGACTCCATTAGCAAAATAACCCAATTAATGAAGCGAAGGGGGAGGCGGAACTTGTGGAGGCAGGCTCTGAGGTAGTCCCAATTTACTCTATCATAGGCCTTCTGATGGTCTAAAAATACAAGTGCTCCAGAAGCCTGGATTGAAAGACGTTGGCTACGGTGTGTATATTGTCCCAAATTGACCTTTTGGGAATGAAACCAAGTTGTTCAAAGGAAATGAGAGCAGAGGCAGCAACCCCTAGACGGTTAGCCATAATTTTAGTAAAAGTTTTTGTGTCTGTGTTAGTGAGAGAAATTGGGCGCCAGTTGGCCAAGTACAGCTTATCCCCTTTTTTTGTACAGTGTAATTGTGAAGGCCTCTTGACCTCCAGGCAGGAGGCGCGTTTCAAGAAGGCATTGTTAAGAGAGTCAAGCAGAAAGGAGGATAAATCTTTGAAATACTTCTTATAGAACTCATAAGAGATGCCGTCTGGACCTGGGAATTTCCTATATGGTGCACCACAAACGGCGGACCAGTGTTCATCTTGAAAGTCAAAATCATCAACTCTGGGAATTAGGAAATAATGCGGATGTGTGAGATTTCAAAAAAAGTTTCCATTTCAGCCAGCGGAATTGGTTCAGATCGGTACAATTCAGAGTAATAATTTTGTATCTCAATCACCACTTCAGCTGGTGTATCCACGACAGAGTGGTCTGTCCTTTGCACCAGTATGCAGGCCAAACTCTGGTGCAGCGTGAAGAATTTTTGAAAAAGTAAGTGGAGCATGTATCGCACGCTGTAATATGTTTAGCTTTATACTGAACACAAACCCGATGCTTGTGTTGTCTCACCAGTGCATTGAGGGGGTGGCCACTTCCACCCACTTGTGACCCCAAGCTAGGCTGTAGCCTGCATCGGGGACGTTGGACTACAGGTGGTCCAACTCTGCCAGTGTGCGCAAAATGACTGCAGAGGCAACCCATGAGTGGCTAGAGGAGAGGTGATGAGCCTGGTGGATTGTGCTCGCCTACAAGTTTGATCAGGTGGAAATTGGATCTGCACATAATGGTGTGACAAACTCTGGAGCTGAGGTCACAGATTCTACCCATGAGGAAATCTTGGCGACGCAATTTTGGCTGGGCAAAGTTTGCATCATTCTGGCGCCTGGGCTGCTGGGTTGGATAAATGGAAGGAAATCGATACCATCCTGTTGTCAGAGAAATCGATTTTTGTCATGGTGAAGTGGGAAACTTGGGTATGAAATTTAAATGGCGTGAGGATAAGGTCAATGTGGGTCATGGACCTTAGATGGCCATTGTGTATGTGGGGGTGCGACATGTTAGTGAGTAGTGAAGCATGGCACGGCAAAGTATTGAACAACCCTAGGGTGGCTTTGAAAATACGAAGTTCAACGTGCCCCTGTGGGGGTGTAGGCGATGAGGGCCAGCAGTCTGTGGAAGGATTCATCCAGCAGTTCATGTCTCCAACAACAAATGGGTTGGGGGTAGCAGAAGGGAATTGACTTTTGAGAAAAATTTCTGATGTTCTCGCGCACAGGTTGGGGCTTAAATGTTAATGACTTTGTGCACTTTGTCATACCACGAAAAGGTGACAACAAGGATGTGGCCTTTTAGGTATGAATTTGATGAATTAAATTTAAAATTACTGTTCACTCAAACTAGTACCCCACAGTGCTCAGACCAAAAGGAGATGGAAGGGAGGAGCATGGTTTTCCATTCTTCCTCAGTACCGCGTGGACAGTGGGTTTCCTGAATGGCCAGGATGTCCACGGGTAAATTATTTTATAAAAAACTCAGTTTCCTAATCTGGGATGGTGAGGCCTTTAGCCCAGCGATGTTTGATGTCCCTAAAGTAAAGGCTTCCCCCATCGCACCTTAGGTGCAAGGGAAAGGGCACCTGAGCCCTTCAGCCTTCTCTTTTTCATCATGGCGCTGTTTAGCACCATTGGTATTCAATGATATGGAGTAATTTTCAGAATGGTTAGCTTTAGCAGTGGGGCTCACGTTGGCTTTTGCCTCCACTTTTTTACATGCTGTGGGATGAGTTTTTTGCAGTGTGTGCATTTGCGGTGCACTATCACTTGGAGGTGGAAATTTGGCAGGACCATTGGTGAGCAACTCGGTCACAATTGATGCTTGGGTGCATTGGTCGAGTGAAACTGATTTGCCCATCAGGTGTTCCGCTTGGGTGGCCCAATTGGCGTGGGCGTCCCAATCTGATTGGTTTAGGGATTTGAGAGCTGCCTCTTCCCCAAAAGTCTCAACGTCCTCCTGGAGCTGGGCTGGCAGGATTGTGGAAGCGGCCTTGGCCGCCTCCTTGGCCACTGCCTTGCGGGCCTGCTTTGCCTTATTCCGCTCTTGTGGGGACACTGGTTTTACTAGAATATAACATCCTTGCAGTCCCCATGGGAAGGCTGCATCGGTGTCTAGTGCTGATTCATAGTGGGTTTCTGCACTGGCCATTAAATCTGATAGAATTTCTTGATGAATAATGTCCTCCTTGACAGGACAGGTGTGGGCCTTGTGGCCAAAAGCGTGACAGAACGTGCAGATAGGGGGTGCACTATCCACAGTGAACCAGAATGGATGGGTGTTTTGCCCATTGATTTTGACATAAGTGGTGCGTGGGATTTGGGTCAACTTCTCTGCTATCCCAGCAGATGGGGTGAGAACAGCAATCGCTTTGCCTGTGCATAGGTTTGGCATTAGCATAAGGTGATGCATTTGAAGGATTGTATTTCTCCATATATGGCGAGCCCAGCCTTCAGGTGGTGCTCGAGCATGGTGCGCTTAACCGTTGTGGGTAGGAAGTCAGAAGTCGCGAATATTTGGTTCAATTTAGTCCAGCGGATGTGCTTCATTTCAACTGCCCGTTGACCATCCAGGAGGTCTACTACTATGTTCGCTTTTGCGGCTTCATCCGCTGCTTCCTTATTTTCAAAGCCAAGATCCAGCCAACCACGTGGCATGGAGTGGGGTGCAATGTACACTGCGTATGGGAAATGTGCGTGTACATCTCCACAAAACATCTCCCAAAGTGCCGTTTGTTGAATATCCAGGAAAACATGCACCCTGTGTTCCACTGATGATAGTGGTTGGGAGTTCAGCATATTGATAAACTAGTTGCAGTGTGCTTGCCAAGCCAAAATTTCTGGGGAAATGGTAACCGCCGGTTTTTTATTACTAATTTTTTCTATTCTGCTAGACTTACTGGGGCGTTTACTAAATTTGGTTGAGGTGGGGCCAACACCTGTGCCTTTAACTTTACTCGCTTAACTGCTCCCAGACATTGGGCGCCAACTAATATCCTCAATGAGATTATCAAACTTTACCTAGACTTGAATTGAATTTGTTGCAAAAGTGTTTGCAACTAGAGAGAAAAAAGTTACAATCTAATAATTTGTAGTTCAAAAATACAAGTTTTTTAAATTTAATATTTTTTGCTGTAATAAGTTAGTAGTTTACTTGTTGGTCATTAAGATCAAGGCATAAAGTTGTTTTACAATTAATTGACAGGAGAATGCAGCCTCATTCTTATCTATATAGTGTTTTTTAATAAATTCAACCATCTGGTGTATTGTCTTAATATAAATGGCCTTTTTAACTCCATCCTTAACCCCAGATGAAGAACCAACTATTAGAAGTAGAAAAATTTTAACACCGTCTACATCAACTGTGGTAGCTCTCCTCTTCCGCAATTGAGTAATGAGGAGAACCCCATTAATTTGGGAGGAACCTGGTCTAGAATGTCCTTTGTAGATTGGGACAACGCTACTAACCTTTGATTTGTAGTCTAGTGGCTTCCTACACATTCTGCGTTCTACTTGACTACTTATTAAGCCTCTTGGCACTTTTCATCACTTTGTTCACTGCCTCTGAATTGAGGTTGCCAGCTGCAGCCGCCCCCTTATTTTGGCTAACAACTTAGATAGATTTTCCAACATCATCTTGAATGGTAACTTCTCAGTTTTCTGTGGTTGCCACAGGTGACAACCACACTCTAGGCCCATTAGGTTTGGCCCTTGCCTCAGAAGGTTTAGGCTGAGGACATTTGTCTCTGAAGAGCCCATTCAGACCACACAAGAATAACCTGTTCAGTGGTATTACATGGACAACCCAGGTCACCTCAGTGACTGATGAGGCAACTTTTTATTACTTTGAATGTTCACCTTCAAAACACAGTCTTAGAGCCTACAGTGAACTTTCTCAAGCTAACGTCCTTCTGCTTCACGTTCTTTACCACCAAGTTCTCATAAAAAGGAGATCACTCTGTTATTATTTTAGTATATAGTTGATATACGCCGTAAGTTTTGCACAGGGTTGATCCCACTGAGCAATGGATGGATGATATGGATATTGCTGGTCCTTGCGACAAACTTAAGGAATTTAATATAATATGAAGCAATTTCTTTGATGACACCACTTTATTTTATTTTAATATTATTAGCAATTCCTACTGCTCCGGTCTTTTCTTCCTATCAAAAATCCTCCTCCTCTAATCTTCTTGTTACACTTATATATCAACAACTCTAATAAATACCAACCCTTTTGCTTAGGCTATTCTTTTCCGCCATATCTTAATTTGGTCATCCTCATATCTGAGAGGCTCTGGAAGAGTTTATTACTCTTCAATTTGGTATCGCCTTAGTTTAAGGATTTCTAGTAAATATTGGTCATAAGTCAGTATCACCCTATTGCCTTATTGGAGGCTTTCTGAGAGCTATCTTTATTGAGCACAAAATTGCCCTATTTCAAGGTGATCAAATATTTGTACATTATTTAATCGTTGTTAACAAAATTTTAGCTGATCTGCCACAGCTATTTGGGGCTTTTCATCTAGTCATATCATGATCTCTTCATTAAAACCCCATTGACTGGATGATAAGTCTCCTATTGCTTATTCGCTCAGAGGAACTTTGCATGCACTCAGTTAATAATTTGACTACTCGCAGAGTCCTTGATAGTGTAGGTGTCAATACCTGTTTTCTCAATTATCTTAAACAGACCAACCCAGATGTTAGTCAACTTATGCTTCTGATCAAACCTGTGCTGGTCATGAAATAAAACCAATCCTCCTTCTTTGAACTGGGCTAGCCAACTATGCCATACCTGATTGGTGTCCTGATTCTTTATCTTTTGTCCAAATTGAAAGAGTAAGCTTCAGTTTGCAGTTTTATAAAGTGTTCTTCAGTTTAGTCAAGGAACGTTGCAGATACATTTCCCTGATATCTTCTATGCAGGCATAGAGTAGTGAAGGATAAGCTGGGTGCCGACCATATAGTAACTGGAAGAGACTCCCCCCGTTGCAGAGTGATAGCTAATGGTGTTGGCGAAGATGGCGTTGGAAAGGAGAGAACTCCAATCTGAAAGTCCATATATTACCAATTTCCACAGTATGTTAACCAAGGTCCCATTAACCCGTTTGACCATACCGTTGGATTTGGGTTATAATGGGGTCTTCAGAGCCCCACAGATGGCTATCAGATCATTTATCCTTGGGAGGATGTGAGAGGTAAGTTGGTTCTGTTATCAGTAAGGATGAACTGAGGACAGCCATGCCGCTGAATTATAAATTCCACTATGAATTAATCACTGTGACCACCCTAAATCCTGTATCGCTTGTGCTTCAACCCCACAGATGAAGTGGTCAATCGCCAACAGAATGTATTTGGAACTGTTTGTCCCATCGACAGGGACCCCACCACATCAATGGAAACCATATGCCAAGTAAACTGCAGTTTAACTAGTGGGTACAAGGTCTTCTAGAGGAATGGCTTTTCCACTTGGCACTGGTGACAGCAGAAAATTGCCATAAGAACGTCAAAGTTCATGATCCCCCAATAATACTAAGGGCGCAACATTTCTAAAATCTTACGCAATCCACCATGTTCTACTTCCTTATGCAACCTCATATTAATGCTTGCCATGCTGAGGGTCGCGGAAAGTTCACTGTAGCTCTCCAATCCGTTTGTAAAACTCACCGTTCCACTGGAAGGTATTAGTTTACATCTAATTTAACTCCTTTACGACTTGAGGCGGTTCATAATTGTATCTGCCGCTGAGTTTCTGTCATACATTAGATCACTTAAATCTGCCATATCAGCAATAATTGGTCAATATGTTGAGATAATGGATATGCCAGCCTTATTAACGAAGTTAACCCCCTGTTCTACCTCCTAATGCCGCAGGCTGCTGATGCTCCAACCCCTAGGTTGTCCGCCATGGTCCGCCAGTTAAAGCGGGCACTGGACAAAAGGTTCCCAAAGCTTCCTCACCTTCTGATATGGCTTCCTAGGCAGTTAACTGAGTGGCTTTTTTAGGAATTTTTTTACAATAATCCATGTTTGGCACATTTGCAAATAAAAAATGCATGGCGGCTCTCCCTTTTGGATTGGACACTACTAACGCTAAAACAGCATAACTAGTAACCTTTATAAAGCAATCTGCATTTTGGTGTTTGGCTCCAGGTCAGTGAAATCTTTCAAAATATCAAGTCTGAAGTTTGAGAGCCCATTGGGCTATACGCCCTTCAGGCTCTCTGAGATCCTTCAACCAGAAAAACGAAGCATGATTGTTACTATTATAAACTTTACTACATGCTTTAAACCCTAAATTGTTTGCATGCATAGATCACCGCTAAGCTCTCCCGCTTGGTCACAGTATTATTGAGTTCATGGAAGTTCAGGTCCAACTGCAGTATATAGCAGGGTGCTCCTCCCTTTTATCGTCATTTTTTGTATAGAACCAAACCAACAGTGGAAAGAGAAGCATCCGTCTTAATGATAAAACTTTAAAAAAATCTGGTTAGCGTAGCACCAGTGCAATGGTTAACACCGTCCAAAGGGTGTCAAAGGAGGATTTTAGCATCCAGTCCAAACACAGTATCATTTTAAAAGCTCAATTAGAAGGCACCCAAAACAGCTGAATTTAGAGATGAAGCGCTGGTAGCAACCCACCATCCCCATAAATTCCGGTATGTCACGCTTAAAGTTTTCTGGAGTCATTTTCTGGATGGCTGCCACTTTGGCCAGCTGCAGTTTCATCCCCTTTGCATCTACCACAAACACCATATATTCCAGCTGGTCTTTGAAGAAGTGCATTTATGAGGATTAATTTAAAATTTGGCCTCAGCAAGCTAGCGGAATACCTCCTTTAGATGGGCAAAATTCACAGAAAGCGTTTGAGAGAAAACTTTAATATCATCAAGGTACACGTGAGCACATGCCAGTTCTTAGGTCGCCAAGGATAGTGTCCATAACCCGTTGGAACGTAGCTGGGGCGTTATACAGCCCTTGAGGAATAATTGTCATTTGGAAGAGCCCTTAGATGTAATAATAGCGCATTTATCCTATTTCACCATGGGCAGCTCAATTTTCCAGTAACCTGATATGAAAACCATTGCTAAAAATTTGTGAGCTCATCCTAACTAATCCAAAAATATTGTTGAGCTGCGTCAAGGGTTACGGGACTTTTTTGATACTGTTGAGTTTCCAGTAGTTTATTGCTACCCAGTTGGTACCGGCCTTCTTTTTTTACAATTATAACAGGTGAGGTCCATGGACTCTTGATTGTTCTAGCATCCATTGTCCCAGTAGCTTCTCGATTTCCTCTGTAACTACTTCTTTAGCTGCCCTCAATTGGCAGATTGGCTGAAACCTGATGTGGGGAATAATCTCTAGTGTCCAATTGATGGACCCCCCACCCTGCGCACCATAAATCATGGTCATTGACAGGAAAAATCTCTTTATATTTTTGAAATAAAGCTACCTCCTGATTCTTCTGTTCTTATAGCCCTATTAAATTTTTTTCGCAGTACCACTGTCATTATGCCAGGGTGCGGTTTAATTGGTCAATCAAATTTATCTAATGACCCATTTTCATGACCTTGAAGAACCTCATCAACAGGAGTTAAATGTAGATATTCCACTATTTTATGTTAGCGAATCTGCATTAGACTTTTTTAGGTTCACTTGTATAAGCTTGATCTCTTGATTTCTCGGCAGAATATTGCCTGGAGCCACATGGAGCTCAAGTCATGGTTGCTGATAAGGACCAGTAACTTAATCATTGAGCCCAGTTGGTATTTCCACCTCTAACTCGGTGCTTACTGCTACTTGGTAGCCAGAGAGGATAGATATAGACCATCAGCTCTGAGAGGCATCCCTTGATAAAATATATAGCTGCTGAAGAGCCCAAATCTTATTTAATCAATGATAGCAAACTGGAAATAGAACGTCAATATAGGCAAGTCTAACATTTCCCATATTCACCAGATCCTTCAGCTCTCTGCTAGTGGTAAAATAAATTAGATCCGATGCCCCAAAATTTCAAAGGTCTCCTCTATCATATCAATGACTGCCCCAAATTGTTGCATTAAAGCAGTTCCAATTAACAGTTGTAATGATTGTTCAGTAACACTATTGCCAGGGCTACCACAGCAATTTATATAAAACTGCAAAGGTAGCACACTGTACCCCCCAAAGAGACCTTATTTTCACTCCAGTGGTCCCATGCACCATCCAATGTTCTACATCATGTTTATCGTCAACTTTGACACCAATTTAGTCGAAACTATGTTGACCAAAGAGATCATTTCTATTATTATGCAGACTCAGTTTTTTGCTACAAAAATGTCACATATGTGCACTCAGAATAAAAATACTTTGCCTGTTTAATATGTGGACATTTAAATAATCTTCTTTCTAAGGAAGCTCATAATCCCCTCACCAACTTTATGGTATATTTAACAATAGCGTCCACTTGGAGAGCAACGTTTAATCCAGACCTTGAAGGTGAATCTGAGGGCAATACTGGCTCTTCAGGAGAGTTGCATTTAAATGTTTGGCAGGCGTAAGGCTTCAGTTGTTCCTGGGGTCCTACTTCCGCCGTAGCCTTTGATTGCACTCATGTCAGTACATTTACCTCCCCTGCCAGCTTCTGATATAGGAACTTGTCATCATACCGAGGGAGTCCACTGGAATATAATTTAGTAGGCTCAAGTGGGACGAGTGGTTTGGGATAGCGTAAGTAAAGGTTCCCATCTCTACTCCACTCTATCTTTTCCCTGGCAGTACTGATCCTGCTATACATAATGAACCCATCGATTGTGGCAACACCCATGTAATGTGCCCAGGGAGACTGCAATCAAAAAATTTACCCCATAGGGTCCGCATCCTTGGTTTTCATAAGATGGCCCAGGCCATTAGTTGACTGTTGGCATTCAGCATAAGCAGGCCCAGGTCAGTAGTTTGAATGCTGACCATCATTGTAAACAAGCCCAGGAAAAATGTTGGGCTGCTGGCGATTGCCATAAGCAGGTCTGGATCGAAAGTTTAACTGCTGAGGGTAACTCAGCTGAGGGTGAGGCGCATAGTTATAATAGTTCCAGGAATTACTACGCGGAATCTAAACAAATTGGGATGGTTCCCTCAAATAAAATGGTCTGGTGACGGCTGCTGTAAGTTTCCAATCTATATTGAGTGGAGAAAAGGTAGCAGATAGATGACGCAAAAATTGAACAACCTTGAGCAGGAGTACACCATCCTGCAAAACCTAATCCATGACAGTTTAAAGTTCACAGTATGGCTTCACCAGGGAGGTCATCGCAATATCCACATCAACTTTGGATAGAGTCCGTGCCCCAATTAACATGTATGCACCCACCATGAATTTTTCAGCAAACGCAGCAGGGTCTCATTACAATGAAACCCAATGGCCAAGGACTTGGCGTTCCACTGCGACGTTTTTGCAGTACCTTCAAACAACTGCAGCAATGTATCCTTTGCTTCTTAATATGTAACGGAACTGCTTGGAAGATAACAAGTGACTTGGTCAGCGCATCCAACATCCAAGGTAATATATTAGCAATTTAGCCTTACGCTGGTCTAAGGCTCCTTCTGAAGCGAACTCAAATTGTTTAAAGAGCCTGTGGATGCCCCAATTACGGTAAAACGGAGGTATCTTATTGATACAGAACTCCTACTACCATTTATAACTTTAAGCCTTTAAGAACATCGAGGAATTGGTCAAGACACATAGGCAATATATCGTCAAGAAGCTGGTTTAGTAGGCCCAGTGGCACCCTGCTTGTTCGCTTCTTCAGGATAAGCTTGGGTCTCTTTGGTGGGTAGTACAGCCATCGCCTGGGGGAAATGGTTCACTGAGACATAATCACCTCTGGAGCTTCCATCATGGGTTGAGTAGCTCACGCTACCTATAAAATGGTAAAAAGCTCCTTAGCTGGGTACCCAGCCAAGTACTCACTATAGTAATGGTCTTACTGAGCAGTCATTTGTTGGTCTTTTACTTCCCAATGAGGGTGCTGAGGGTGATAGTGCTTGTCAACTTTTGCTCCATGCAATATGTTTGTTTGGTATTTCGTCCAGGCAATTAGCAAGTTGCCAATTTAGTTGTCCAAGGTTCCGTAGTTGGCTGAACGTGTTGTCAAGCTTGTTCATCACATTTTTACGCTCCTGAAGGAGCTCATCTTGCTTTTGAGCACCGCGTCTAAGATGAGTTTGATTTCCATATATTAACTGGCATGACATGCTGTAAGGATTCCTCATTAATTCAGGCCTGGCACAAAAGCTGGCAACTGGAGAATTTAAATTTGTGTTTGTTCATTGGGCCCCCTGTAGTGATCACTACTGCTATAGTTTTGGCGATATATTTGATATACACTGTAAGGTTTGTACAGGGTTGATCTCACTGAGCAATGAATGGATGATATCGATATTGCTGGTCCTTGTGAAAAACTTAAGGAATCTAATATAGTATGAAGCAATTGATTTGGTGACACCAATGTATTTTAATATGGTTATAATATCAGATTCTTTCTGCTCCTCTCTTTTCCTACCAACAATCATCCCCTTAATCTTCTTGTTACACTTATATATCAACGATTTTGGTAAATACTAACCCTTTTGCTCAAACTATTCTTTTCTACCATATTCTCATTGGTCCATCCTCATATCTGAGAGGCTCTGACAGAGTCTATTGTTCTTCAATTAGCTATCAGCTTAGTTTGAGGAGATCTAGTAAATTTTTGTCTTAAGTTGACATCATCTTATTGCATTTTTTGGTGGCGACCCAATAACTATCCTTCTGGGCTCAGTATTACCTTATTTCAAGGCGCTCAAATATTTGTAGTTTATTAAATTAAAGTTGATTAATTTTAGCCAATCCACCGCAGCTAATTAAAGCTTATCGTCCAGTTAAAATAAGAATCTCAACACACTCTGTCAAAGATTTTTATCTGATACATTATGGCCCTCTACTGACAACAGGTGGTATGTCCCACAGTATGAACCTTCCAATCTCAGTGCAAATGTCAAGACACAAGTAATCTTTATCCTTGGTGCTCAAACTGGCAGCTAAAACCTGTTCTTTTTGTCACTTAGACTAATAAGTCTTAAGTTTTAACCCAGCAGACAAACTTGAAATAATGAGTGGGGCAAACCAGAACACCCCAAACATATAGACCATGAGCATCTCCTTAGACCACCAAGTCTTCACCTCCATGGCGTGAACCCTTTTTAGATCTCCACTATTTCAACCGTCAAATCTTTGGAGGAACCAGAGTTCCCCACTTCAAAAAGATTGGTTTCTGCCTCAAATCAATAAGCAAACACTTCCAACTAGGAGGTCAAATCTTTGAGTCAAAAGGGCCCTGCCCACCTTTGATTTGTTAAAAGAGATAGTCTCTCCAGTTTTCTTTTTAATGGAGTTAGCCTCTCTGGCCCTTTTTTGTGTAGGAATCATTGATGTCCTTTTAAGTCAATCTGTCAATTTGGTATGTGAATGCTATCACTTTTTCCTGCACCATTGTAAGCTCACGTAAGCCACTAGCCACTATAAAGGTCTCAGGCCAAACTAGAAAACCGCGGTACTATTGTAGACAGATGTACAAGTACATCCAATCAAGATTTATCAATCCTTGTCTCTGAGACATGCTTTTTCACCCCACCACCTCATAGAAGAGTAGTGTGACAGATGAAACGCCTGACTATTGCCCCTCTTCCTGTTCATATTCCCCCCAAAGGAGAGTGGAAGCACCCACAAGAACAGGTTGGTTAACAGTCATTAGTTTCCATCCCACACCTCTTTCATGCCACTATAGTACCTTTCTGTAAAGCCTCTTTGAAAAGTGGTGTTAGCTACTCACCAAAGATTCTACAGGATAACTTGGTCTTGCCAGATAAAGGCCCCAGCTTACCCTACCTACTCCCCCAAAGAGATCCGCATTTGCTTCACCAACTTGGTCAAAACAATACAATGGGCGCTCTAATAATGAATCTTGCCATACTTTTACTTGTTTGACTAAAATATCCACATTTGTGAACTTAAATATATTGTACTAAAGATTTTACTGAGTGAATCATGGATCAGTTGACAAATCTAGAGCAAGGATTTGTTGCATATATAAATTAATAAAGAATTCCTTTATCGCACTAATGATAATGAAAACATTCACTACATCAAATTTTGTTTTGAGTAATTACCCTGGAAATTTAAGTAGTTTTGATCTATTCTGCTAGCTGACATGCATAAGGCCAAGTGGCCTCTTTCATGATCTCTGAGTCAATACTCTTTGTCTTTGCTCTGGAGATTGCATTTACATCCAAATTACCACTTGATTAAGCGGATCAGGTGTATCTTCATCTAAAATAAATCAGAAATACCATATTCAATTTTTAAAAACTCAGGGATATCAGGATTGATTGCAGTGCTAAATTGCTCAATATCTAAACTGCTAATTCCTATCCCAAGAATTGTATAACTAGCTTCTATTTAGCCTGAGCCATATTAGTTTGTTCCTTAGGCTTCTTTCTTCAACATTATACGGCAAAATGCCCAATTTGTTAAATTTGTGGCATCATTTTTGCGTGTTATCCGCTTTTTGTTATTTTGGGTTTGTTTCCCATTAATACTTAATTTTGTTAATCCTTACTTTTCACAGAAAAAAGTTCACAATATTCTTGTTATTCTTAGCTTAAACGAATTTAACGTTTGGTAAAATGCTTTAAACATTGACCCTAACATTATGAGGGACTCTACCCTCTGCTAAGTGAAAGCCTGAGTTGCCAAAGTAGAAACTATGGCTCAGTGAAGGTCTTTAAAGGGCCGCAGAACCATCCGCATTATTATGCAAGAATCATTCTTTAATATTTTGCATCTGCCAGGATTTTCACTTCCTTTTAAAAACATTTGACAAAAGCAGCTAAGGTTTCACCTTTATTCATTTAGTTTCTCATAAACTCCTGTTTGCAGCTAGCCATCTTCTTTGGACTGCCAAACTTTCTCATGATAGTTTCTTTGCCATCTTTGTACATACATTAATCCACATTAAAATCTGGCAACATCATATTTTTACAAGCTTTTTATAAGTAGCTTATAATGATTTCCACTGTCTGGCAGTCGCCATATCCAAACATCATCATTTTGACTATATGGGAAAAACGACTTAGCGTTATCCTGGTGGTAAAATGGTAATTTTTGCATTTTCTAATATCCTTATGTCAATTCTGTTATGGGAGGTACTTGTATGGTAACTTTACTAACAATGAGAAGTGTTTTTAGAGTAACCTTCATAGTACATCTAAAATTCCAGGCATATTTCTCAGGGGCTGTACTTTCCTAGTGACATTTTTCTTCTATCTCGTTGTCAGATTCATCTGCCTCCATCTGGACGTAGTTGCACTATTTTTTTTTGAGGTTCTCTAGCCAGTTCAAGATTAGCATTACATCATTATGAATCTGGCAGAATTGTTATTCATCTGCTTCCCAAGCAGCTTTTTGATAAATTATTTTATTATAATTATTTTATCCTCTTTACGCTTCAATAAGTGACTTGTACATAAAATTCATTATTAACCTTTGCAACCTGTCCTATTTCTTCATTGGCTTTGTCCACTCATTCATCAGGTAGTCATTTCAGTTTGTTCTAAAATTCAGCTTATTATTTCTCACCATTTCTAGTTCCATCTACAACTTCTGGAGTTTTTTGTGTGCAACATATTGCAGACTATTCTATGTAATATTTGCCCTGAAAACTCTGATCACTGTGGTGAGCACCAAATGTAAGCCTTTTTGGAGTTTAATGCAAAGGTTCAAGGTGTGCATGAGATATTGTTGATTTGAATAAAAATGGGCACAATGAGAATTTGTGTTAATACAATTATCCTAGTTTAGTTCTTCACAAAGAACTTTTTTAAATCTTTGATGCTAGACAGGTGCTGAAGCTCTTCATTATGATAAAGGTAAGGCATTTCTGGACAAAGGAAAACCCTTTAATTTCTCAACAGGAGTACTGAGGACAACTTGGACGACTAAGAACTATAGTTTTAACTCTAATCCAAAGTTCTGGCACTAAACAATTATAGAAAAACTTTTTCCACTTTAATAACAAGAGTACAATAAAAATTGAATGATCATCTTAACGTTTGACAAAGAAGTCCGTATTATATTACTGTTGTCATTCTTTAGAAAAAATAAATAGGGAGTTAAATTGGGAATTAAGTGCCCAATTTTTCCAAGTCCAATAAGGAACGTCATCCATTGGAATATGTTTAACCCTCAGGATTCATCTGAATTGACGAATAACTCATTCACCTAAACAGATCCATCGCCAACTAGGTCATGACCCCTCCTGGGCTGGATTCCAAAATAGCATGTCCCAACGCTATATTAAACCCCTGCTGATTAGCCTTAATAAGCTAGCAACCTGCTTAGATAATGTGACCATTTACCAACAATAGCAGTGCAAGTTGCTTAAGTCTAACCTGTAAGTTAATGCAAAAAAAGCGTTTTCCATCCCGTAAAAATCACCAACAAATACTTATCAGATAGCAACAAACCCTTATTGATCCATTTAAAAGATTTTAATCAAAAAAATATAGCCCAATAATCGAAACCTTTACAACCATTGTTAGGGATCATCCCTGGTTGAACTTTAAGTATCTAAAAAATCAATTCCAGCACAATAAAATTATATTTCATATGGGATTAACCTAAACAATAGTTATTATTAGCAACAACTCCTTCATCTGTTATAAGTTGCTTATTATAAGTTTAGCCCAAGAGTTTGAGACAGTTATTACATTATAATATATAAAAGCTGTTAGTGTGGGAATTTTAAAAATTTCCAACATCTGATATTTTTCGTTGCCCATGTACCACCTTACAGTCCTCAATCTCATCAATCACAAACTCAGGAGCTTTAGAAAATGCAGGTTGAAGAGAGAAGGATTAATAGGAAGAGGGCATTTAACAACTTAATTTGGGAAATGTGGACAGTGTGGTGCACTCTCAATCCTTCTGGTAAAAATGGTCAAAGGCAAGCGGGCTTACTTGATAACTACCTTGTATAGACCAAGCCATGCAAAACCAAACTTGTTGTGTGATGCTGTTGTAATATATTTTTGGATTAAATTATTATATAGATCAGCATCTTTATTCCTGGATTATTTAGTTACTTCTTGTCAGCCCTCCATTTATGAGGATTCACTGCATAATTTTTGATTTTTCTTCAAGAGTTGTAATTTCACCTTAGATTTATTAGCTATTTCATCTGCATATTGTTTTATCCCTCCTACTAATGGATCCCAGGGATCTGGATGATACCCATGGTTGGCAAAGAAAAAAACATTACAGTTAACTCATAAACAGGTTGTTATATTAATACTGAGTTAAACCTAACAAATTATCCTGTCTATCTACTGACCTGATACATACCAATGGAGATATTGTTCAAACACCCAATTACCCTCTAGGTCTGTACATATGATTGCAGGTGATGGGAAAAATATATTTACGGCTTAATTCTTAGTTTATAGAAGAAGATTATTCCAGAACTTTGACACAAACTATGGGGTCCATGTCAGAGATTATTTCCTCAGGAACTATATGATGCTAGAAAACATTTTTTTAAAATATTGCTACCTCCCCTTTTAAAGTGATTTGCGTAATTAATGGAATGAACCAAACATACTTTGTTAACTGGTCAACAACTATCATAATTGAAACTGTTCCTATAGGCTTTGGTAAAAGAAATTTTTTTTGACACTAATGAACGATCATAATATTCTGGGTCTCTGTTGTGGCATTAACTTTAATAGTTAAAAGATTAATCTGGCTTGATACAAGTGCAGATATGACATTGACTCACAAGTTCCTTAAACCTTAAATTAACCCATGCCACAAATAGTGATTGGTGATTAGTTCTAAGGCCTTTGTGACATCAGGGTGACCAGCATGTGGATGGTATGGCAAGCCTCCCAAATCTCCGTTTGTAAATTATTATAAGGTACCTACATCACATTTTGATGGACCCCATTATCCTCATAACTAAAATCCTCAAACTTGGCTGAAGTTCCATTGACCGACTTTTTCCAAAGCTCACTACTAAATTTCATTCTCTTTGGGTTGCTCCTATTATCCTTGTGATTCCCTAGAACCACTCCTCAATATAAGAAAACGTTCAAAGCAACATGGTGGAAGAATTGAAGTTATCCAGTTACAAGTTAGTATATGCCAATCCAGGACTTTGACCAAAGGATCTGAGAGCAAGTTCTCATTTCCTGGGTGGTAACAAACTAAATTGAAATTTGGGTAACTACAGGTGCCAGTGAACTTGTCTATGGTTCATTTGATGTGGCTTTTGGTAGAGCTCCAGTGCTTTTGATCTATATGAAATGTGATGGACCAAAGCATATACAACAAGGGGTGTCACACTATTGAAGTGACGCCACTATTTCGAACAGCTCCTTGTCATACATGAGGTAGTTGGTCTCCATAGCTGCATCTTTTGACTAAAAACATATAAATCGTTCTATGCCATCCTCACCCTATTGAAGAAGGACAGCACCTATTGTACAATTGGATGCATTATTTTGCAAAATAAGTGTTTCCTATGGGTCATAAAAGCCTAGAAGGGGGATTCAATAAAGTTCACCTTTATTCTTTAAATTTATTGCAAGGAAGGCTGACCAGGGGACGGACACTCCCTAATGTCGACCCAAAAGAAACAAAACTTAGTAACAGGGAAGGCAACCCAGAGAAACGATGCTATCTCTTGTTGCCAGTGTGAACGCCACTATGGGGAGGGGGAGGGAACGTGTGAAGGGGCCGTAGCCACAATTGAACACATGTGGAGGAAAGGGTTCGATTTGATGAACCAAACTGGGAACCATGAGGAGACCAGCTGCCAGCGATGCAGTGGGAGGTACCCAAACATCCACGCCTGAAAGTGGTCCACCAAATGGGACCAGAATCTGTGGACAGCTTCTGGGAGGGTGGGGGTGGAGCCTGCGATGGCATCCGAGACAATCGTGTGGATAGTCCACATGCCGATTATGACCACCAGAGCACAGAGGGAGGGTGGAAGGGAGGATACCATGGATATAGCAAACATATTTCTTGACAGACTGAAGGGATGTGTTTAATCCTGGCCAAGCAGACGTTGAGCTTCGCGCCATATCACTTTAGAGGTAGTGCACTTCTTTAGGTGGTGGAACAGCGTTCCATACTGGCCACACATGATGCAGGATGAGTGTAAAGCGTTAGAGCGCTCAGCCATATGGTACACCCACCTCAGGCAGCGCCAAACATGTGAACGGATTTGAGGCTGCAACAGAGGGTGGTGTGCGTATTTTCAAATAATCTTCTGGGTCTCAATGGAATAAGGGATGTCCATCATGTCCAGGTAGTCCACCCTAGATAGGACATGGGTCCGTGTGGGGATCAAGCCATCTTGAATGGGTAGTCCCTGTACCTCCTTTGTGAACTGAGGAGAGGGGCGGCCTCTCTGTGCTGTGTGTCCACTAATATGAATTCTCCACTCAGCTCTCCGCATGGAGAGGAGGATTTGTTTGTAGTGGGTTTTAGTACCATGAGGACCTGTGGCCGATGGGTGAGAAGCCAGATATTTCATTAAGGAGTGAGGGTGCAATGGATTGTTAAGGCCCAGGGCGCGGGAGAAGTTGGAGCAGGCTGCGCGAAACCAGTAATGGGAGGGGAGCGTAGGGGCAGTGACAGCCGCAATCCAGGTGCCCAGGATCTTGGCAGCATGGGCTTTAAAGTCGAGTAGGCCCATGCCATTATGATGACGAGGGCCAAATATCACCTCAAGCTGCACTGGTGGTGGGCGGCCTGACCAAAGCCACCCTTGCAGAAAGGCATACATAGATTTGAAAAATCTGGGAAGAAGGCGATGGCGTGGGCTCCAAACCAGACTTTGGAGAGGAGCATAGAGTTGGCTAAAACAACCCTGCCAGTAAGGGAAGTAGGGTGGGCTCTGAGGGAGGCGATGCACTTCGTCATGTTGTCTAGAATACGCTTTCCATTACTGCTGAGGCATACCCACCTGCCTCCACCCACATGCCCATATGGCGGACAGGCCCTATGGTAGGGCGTGGCACTAAGGGGAGCACTAGTGGGGCGGTGTGGGATGAGCAGGGAAGGCGAGCACTTGTGCGAGCAGATGGGCCAGGCTGGGCACTGGTCGCTGGGGCCCAGCAGGTTTGATACCGACCAAGGAGGATGATTTCGGTTTTGGAAGCGTTCAGTGAAGCATTACTTACTCAGGAATACTCCTGGATGAGAGCTTCAAGCGTGCGTGAATCTTTATTATTAGACACTCCAACCACACAGTCATCTGCAAACGCCATCATCTTGACTGGGGCTTGGCCTGGTACATGGACCCCAGTGAGGTGGGCATTCACATTTAAAAATAGTGGGTCAAGGCTGAAGTTGTATAAGAGTGGGCTAAGGGGGTCCCCTTGTTGCAAGCCCCTTTGAGGGCGGACTACTTCCGTTAAGAAGCCAGGGCCACGCACTGCCATTGTTGCAGATTCTGTGAGCAGCATTACCCAGTTGATGAAGCGAGGGGGCAAGCGGAATTGATGGAGGCAGGCCCTGAGGTATTCCCAGTTTACTCTATCATAAGCCTTCTGTTGGTCCAAAAAAAACAAGTGCCCTAGAGGCTGTGGACTGGCATGCGTTAGCCACGGAGTGCACGTTGTCCCAAATTGACTTTCTGGGTATGAAACCAAATTGTTCAGGGGAGATGGTGGCAGATGCTACAATCCCTAAACGGTTAGCCATGATTTTTGTTAAAATTATTGTATCTGTGTTAGTTAAAGAAATGGGGCGCCAGTTGGTTAGGTCTAGCTTATCTCCTTTCTTGAAGAGTGTGATGGTGAAAGCTCTTGCCTTCCTGATAAAAGGCGCATATCAAGAAGGCTCTGGTTAAGGGAGGCAAGCAGCAGTGGGGATATATAATTGAAGTTCTTTTTGTAGATTCATACGGAATGCCATCTGGGCCTGGGAATTTCCGATTTAGTGTACTGCGGATGGCTGTCCATAGTTCATTCAGAGTAGTCAAATTCATTATTTCCGGGTATTGGGAAATGGTGTGGATGTGAGTGCTGTCGAGAAATTCGCCACTTCAGCCAACTAAATTGGATCAGATCAGTATAACTTGGAGTAATACTTTGGTATTTTGATTGCCACTTCAGCCGGTGTATCCGTTATGTTATCATCTGATCTCCGCACCTGTGTGCAGGCCACAATCTGGCGCGGTGCAAAGAATTTTTTAAAAATATGCGGTGCATGTGTCACCCTCTATAATGTGTTTGGCCCTGTACTGAACACAAACTTGATGTTTGTGTTGCCTTTTGAGCGCGTTGAGGTGGGCAGCTGCTTCTTCCCACTTCTGGCCCCAAGCAGGGCTGTAGCCTGTGGCTGGGATTTTGGATTACAGGTGTGCCAACTCTGCCAGAGCGCGTAAGATGACAGCCGATGTAGCTCGTGAGTGTAGGGAGGAGAGGTGGTGAGTGTGGCGGATATATCCTCTTTGAAGGCTGACCATGTGGAAATTGGGTCTGCGCAAAATGGTGTAATAAAGTCTTTTGCCAAAGTTGCTGATTCCACCCAAGTGGAAAATCCTGGCGATGCAAGTTCAAGTGGATGGAGTTTGCACCAATGTGGGGCCTTAGCCACTATGACAGGTAGGTGGTAGGTTATCAAGACCAGCCGGTGGTTTGAGAATTCGATTTTTGTTATTTGGAAGTGGGAAATGTGAGAACAAAATTTTGCCAGCGTGAGGATAAGGTCAATGTGGGTCATGACCTTAATTGGCCATTGTGGATGTGGGGGAGCATCATGTTTTTGAGCAGCGGGGCTTGCTACGGCAGCACATTAAATAACCCAAGGGTGGCCTTTAGAACATGAAGTTCTATATGACCCTGGGGGGCATGGGATGAGGAAGGCCAATGGTCCATGGGTGAGTTTAGCCAGCAGTTCATGTCACCAACTACAAAAGGGTCTGGGGTTAACGGGAAGGATTTAAACAACGAGAAAGAAACCTGATGCTCTCATGCACAGATTGGGGCATAAATGTTGATGATAGCATGCGCCACGTTGGCCCATGAGAATGTAACAACGAGGACTCAGCCATTGAGGAAGGATTCCAACGATAAAAAAATAAAAATTGTTTTTCTGAACTAGCACCCCACAGTGCTCCAACCAGAAGGATAGGAAAGGGAGGAGCATGGTTTTCCAAGCATCTTCAGAAACTCACAGACAGTGCGACTCCTGGATGGCCAGGATGTCCACAGGTAAATTTTTTTGTAAAAAACTCAGTCTTCAAGCCCAGGACGGCGAGGCCTTGAGTCCAGCAATATTCAACATCCCTAAAGTGAAGGCTTCCCCCATCACACCTTAGGTGTGAGGGGGTGGGCACCCGGGCCCACCAGCCTCCTCTAGATCCCATGGGCCTTCATGGCAGCATGGGTGATTGCAGCAACGCTATTGGTAGTTTTGTTAATTTTAGCAGAGAGGTTTGCGTTGGCTTTTGCCTTCACTTTTTGTTTCCCCAACGTTGAACAAATTTTTTGTGGTGCGGATGAGTTTGGTGCACCAACATTTGGGTCAAAAAAAAAAATTTTCAGGTAGGTTGGAAACCAAGTCAGTTTCATATGGGCCTGGTTGCAAAGGTTGGGTGAGATCAAGTCACCCATCGGATCCTCAGATTGGGTGGCCCAATTGGTATGGGCATCCCAATCTGATTGGTTGAGGGATTCCTGAGTTGCTTTTGCTGTGAAGGTTTCGATGTCCTCCTGGCATTGGGAATGTGGGATAGTGGAGGCGACTTTGGCTGCTTCCTTGGCTGCGGCCCTGCAGGCCTGTTTGGCTTTCTTTCGCTCTTGAGGGGAGATAGGCTTTACCAGTATATAGCAGCCTTGTGATCCCCACGGGAAAGCCTCTTTGGTGCTTGCGGTTGGTTTGTAGTGCGCCTCTCCGCTGGCCATGGCCACTGAGGGGTGCTCTTGAAATGTGATGCCCTCCTTGGTGGGGCATGCATGTGCCATATGACTGAACGCGTCACAGTGGTTGCAGATGGGGGGTGCGCTATCTACGGTTACTTGGAAAGGGTGGGTGGTATGCCCTTTGATATTAATATAAGTGGAGTGCGGGATCTGGGTTAGGTCCTTCACGATCTCCTCAGTTGGAGTCAGAACTGCAATGGCTTTGCTGGTGCACAGGTGTGGCATCAGCATAAAGCGGTGCATCTTGAAGGATTGTATTTCGCCATATATGGTGAGACCATCTTTCAGGTGCTGCTCAAGAATGGCATGCTTGACTGTAGTTGGCAAAAAGTCAAACGTGAGTAAAATTTGGTTGGCTTTTGTCCATCTGGTGCATTTGGTTTTGACGACCCATTGCCCTTTGGGGAGGTCAATCACTACGCGCACTGAAGCAGCTTCATCTGCTGCATCCTTGTTCTCAAAACCGAGGTCCAGACAACTGCATGACATGGAGTGAGGTGCGACGTACACCGCAGTTGAGAAAAAAATGTGCACATCCCCACAAAATATTTTCCCATAAAGCTGTTTGTTGGATGTCCAGAAACACCTGGACTCCATATTTCACTGACGAGAGTGGTTTAGAGTGAGGCATGTTGATGTACTGGTTGCATCACGCCTGCCAAGTGAGGATCTCTGGGGAAATAGTGACCGCCAGTTTTTTATAATTTTTTTTCTATTCTGCCAGTTTCTCCGGGGCGTTTTTGAATGTTGGAGGTCGCGGGCCTACCCCCTGTGCCTCTTACCTTACTTGCCCAACTGCTCCCTGACATGGGTGCAGACTAATCTCCTCTGTGAGATTATCAAACTAGATTCAGACTTGAATTGAATAAGTTGCAAAAGTGATTGCAACGAGAGAGAAAAGTCAAGCTCACCTTTATTCTTGGAAGTTCTTTTACTCTTCTGAGCTCCAATAGAAGAATAAATCTTTGTTATAAAATTAAGTGGTATGGATGCCACATAGAGATTTATATAATTGCCTTAAAATAATTGTTCTTAAAAAGCTTCAAACAACTGTCTTATTGGTTGGCACCATCCAATGCTTGATAGCTTGACTTTATTTAGGCATTCTTCTAACCTTCTATCTAAAGCCACATTTCCTAAGAAAGGCACTGATGACTTTTGGAACTCACATTTTAGAGTTTTTAATCTGATTCCCACCTCATAGGGGACTTTAAAAAATCTTACATTCTTGATATGCTATGCTTTTAGACTTAGAGAACAACAGTAGATTATTCATGTATACAATGCAGCTGATGCCTGATAAATCCTTGAGCACATGAACTTTCAACCGTTGAGAAACTGAAGTGGCGTTTGTCAGATTAAATGGCATTAACTTATAAAAAATTTTATAGATGGAAATTGAATGCTTTAAACTATTGGTGATCAGGTTGTACTGATACTTATTGGAACGCATCACTAAATTTAACTTGTCAAATTGGGGTTTACTGAGATCATTGTTTGCATGTTCTAGAATAGTGGCATGGGTAAGTATAAGATTCTGTTACTGCATTTAGCTTGTTGAATTACATGCAGGAAAAAGAGCTCAAAACTATCTTTAGGCACCAGAAGGATTAGGGAGAACACCAAAGATTTTGACGGTGAGATTGATCCAGATGCTTACTTGTAATCAATCTTCTTTTCCAAAGCTTCTTTTGATTTTTGGTTCAAAGTATAGAATTGGAACCCCTTGAGGTAAGTCAGAGTTTGCCTTGTAAGAAATTGAGATATAATATGACACTTGCATCTAGTTTAGGGAGTTCTTAAACACAAACCAAAGGGATATGCTCAGTATATTCCTTAAGCCCTCTGATTACAGAAGCTTTTCTTGAGAATATTCCATATTTAGCTGAGGCAGTTTTCTGAGGTGTGAATTTCAGCTGAGTAGGAAGTGACTCAGTGGGTTAGATGATGACCTCCTTAGTTTGCATTTTAAACTGGGGCGTGAAATAATGCCGCCAACTCATCTCTAATATCAAGGTTTAGGTAGATGTCCGAGGGTGCAGAAGCTTTATTTAACAATTTTTACTGTTGCTAATTCTGATTTTTCGACTATTCTCTAAAAGGTAGCACACTTAGTAGAGTTAGCTGGACTAGACACTCCAGTTTCTGTTAGAGTAAGCCCTTCTTTGTGACAGTTATATTTTAGGTAGTTCTCATTTGCCCCAGTGTCCAGCAAGGCAGTCACCTTCTCCTCTTGTTTATCATTATAGACTATTTTAAGCGGTATGAATATTTAGGAGTAATTGGCATAATTTCAGTTATTGCATAAGTATTGCATTCAGATTATGGGTATGCAAGCTTCTCAGGCTCACTATTGATGGAGTCTTCATAAGTAGCCACTATTATGTTTTAGTCTTATTCATAAGGGCATATGGGTGGTTCTATGTAAGAATCTATAGTATCTCACATGGGATTAAACTCTTCATGGCAAAACCCTTTCCTTTTCCACTATCATATCTCATGGCATACATTCTATCCCGTTTTATTTTTGAAATCTTAAGCTAGAGCTATATCCAAAGAGCATCCTATCTTCTCCTTTTTTTAGTACTAGATGGTCCCAATCCTATCTTCTCCTTAATGTTCTCAGATAGGCTAATCATTTCAAGCGCTTTGAGTAGGTACAGGTGTAAGTTTTGTCTAAACATACGTGATAATCATGTAGGGTAACATTAGTAATAAAAAAGAGGAAGAAATAAGTGTACATATATTACCAATGTCTTACAAGGCAAACTCTGACTTACCTCAAGGGGTTCCAATTCTATACTTTACCTTATAAATTTTTAATAAAGATCGACAGGCCGCATCTTGGATTCTATTTGAAAAAGCCACTTGGTCAATCAGTCATTCACATTTTTATAGTGACTCATAAAGTGTCCTATTTATCCAAGAGCTCTAATCCAGGTTCCATAGTTAACTGAGTAACCCATTTAGAGCATGTGTTACTTAATTTACAAATGTTACTATCCCTTAGTTGTGTAAATCCCTGCTTTGGATTTGGGACTGGAAAAAGGCTCACTGGTGCTATTAGCCTAAAATCCAACTTTATAAGTGAGGGGCTTGTCTCACCAGTTATATAAAAATAAATAAAATAAATAAATACTAAAGTGGTTTTTGGTTTTAGGGTTTTTATTTATGTGCCACATGGGGTAAAAAAGAGAATATGTATAATATAGTGATATAAGTATTTAAAGCGTCAAGGCTTGACGTTTGTTAGTTTGGAGAATTCCTAATTAGGTAAAATGTGATTTTAGACTATAAAAGCTCAGAAAAATCATTTCACTTAGGCTGAACGATTGATGGGGAAATATGGTTAGCTAAGACGTACCCATGAGGTAACAATTTGATTAATCTAACTAATCCCCATTAGATAAAATTATTTCATCTTAGGGGACCTCCACCAAGCTTATAAAAGGGGTTGGTCCCCATGTATGTGCTTTAATGGATCTGGTAATGGCTGGGGGTGTACCATCTGATGAATGCCCCATGGTCCAATTTGTGGTCAGAGTAGTCTGACTGCTTGATACTAGTTTAGTTGCCCATAAAGTATTTGAAATTATGTTACCCCAATTTTCAGGGCTCCACTGAGAATTGGCCAGGTCTTTTGGCTGATAAAATGGTCATTTATAGTTAAATCATGCTTATTATTGGGGACTTGTAAATGTCCAATATTTCCCCTTTTCAGCTGAGTTTGCCCTGAAACACCCTTATCTTGAAGCCTGGAGGGCAAATGTCCGACACCCAGTTAAAAGTCTCTCCAGATGGATAGGGAGCAGTTCCTTTTTCAGGTTCAACAAGTTCCCAAGCCAACTGTGGAGCCTCTTTTACTGATCAGCTAATTAGCTCAAGTGGTGGATGAGCAGCGGGTTATTGCCCTGGCTTCAAAAGAACCTCCCTCATTGTCCCCAAATCCTCTTATAATCTGGAAAATCCATTTATGGGAGTGAAGTGAGATAATTCTAGCTAGAGCCTTCCAGAAAAACCTCAGGGCTTACCCCTTAGGGTGATTAAATTACAGACTAAACTATAGAAAGTTTCTAGCTCCGCCCAAACCCCAATATTTGTCTTATATTTCCTAATAAGCTAGTTTGGGCTGTTACTAGTAGTCTGGATTATGGACCTTATTTCGGATCACCCAATTTACTACCAATTCTTGTTTAATTTTACTAAGAGACAAAGTTCTGCTGGAACTAGTGATAGTACCTTTTCCATCTTCTGGAATTTGTTCAAGTTCATTAGTATCAATAGATTACTCTCTGATATGGTGGTCACGCTAAATAAATTGTTTTTATGATTAGTTAAAAGCTCCATTAAGCCTCTCAACCAATGGGTAAGCAAAATCTTCCCAATTAGGGTTCCCTTCAGAGGCTTAGCAGCTCATAATTTTTTAGCTTATCTTTTTTCTTACTTCCCACTATATAGGCAACCATCCCCCTTAAGTTATGTTTCCAGTTTGTTTCTTTAAGTTTCTCCCCTTTACTTTAAATAAACTAACCTGTAAAAAGTTTTCATCCAAGGAGTTTCTCCGACCTTATGTACTTGTCTTATACTAATGGTATTATCAATGCATGGTATAATCTGCAAATAATTTCGAATAAAAATAGTAGCAATAAAAATCTTCCAGTACACTAGTTACTTTGGTTATAGCGGATTCATTTACCTTGGCTTTACAAGCCTGTCTGCCAATCTAGTTGCACACCGTGGATGCCATAAGCCTAAATACCATGCCAATCCACCTTAAATCTGGCGTAAGCCTCCCGTTTTATGCTCCAATATTATCTGTTATGGTCTCATAACATCATAGTGGGGACTAACCCCAAGGATAAGGCTAGGCGCCAGGAGGCTCAGAAGACGAAATTACAGGGCCTCCCAGACCTGAAGCATACCCCAGCCCAACGCTGGGTATGGGCAAAATATGCTCAGGTTGGTACTAGTGGGGTGCCAAGTGCTCAGCCCCTTATGTCAGTCCAGGCATTAAAATGGATGGTCTACTGAATTAACTCAGATGGTTCCATTTAATTTGTCAAGGGGAATAGGGTTTAAAAACCTGTTACATTTATGAAACAATGCAGTAAGGTGAATACAGCTTCAAAAATTAGTCACTTGATTGAAGTCAGTTTTGGCTTATTCAACTAATTTGGATGGTAGCGTTGCCCTATTGGTGGGTCAGTGCTTGGGCTCACTGCAGCACATCCTGTATTTCCCCGTTCAAGTTTAAATATGTTTCCCTGACCAACATTCCTTGTTAGTTGACTTCCCAAATAAAGATTTCCCTATTTTTACCATTTTATTACATTGTTATTCCATACAATCCTGTGCGCGTACCCCTTTGTGGAGGTCTTGCACCACATTAACCATTTCATTCTGAAAACAATCAGATTTCCCCATGTGCACCATTGGATCGCCCAGGTACCCTCCAACCTGGGCTGTTTACATCTTCTCTCCTTGTGCACCGCGTCATACTTGGATGTTTCCTTATAGCACTTTGTCAGAATTTGCACAGAATCTGATAATAAATTGAGTCAGGTCCTTCAAAGCTCATTTAAGGTTGTGGACAGATTTGAATATCACACTGAAACCCAATAATATAAATAATAATGGACTTAACCTTTATTAGAGGTTCAGAGGTCCAGTTAAAGTCCCTAATGTTGGAACTTAATTAGTTGGAGATAATTCAGAGATTCCTGCGGGCTGAATATAATAATCGTTGTGTCTCACACTGAAATTCAAATTTGATTAATCCATTTGAACTTCAAAGTGTAAATAATACTGCAAGGAAAGTTTTTTTATTACAGAAGTATTTAATACTATTTATAGTACTAGGGAAGTATAATAGATAAAGGAAAATTAAATATCAAGGGTATTTAATTAAAGATAGAATAGATCAGGATAGGCAAATGATTAGCATCATTTGCCAACAGCATAAGATATATAAATACTTTTGTAAGTAATACAAGTGGGTCTGGCATAGTGAGATGAGTGTCCCGCTATTGCCCCTCACAATGCAGGTTCAAATCCCTTGTGGCATAAATTATATTTTTGTACCAGGAGGATAGAATTCCTGCATTTTGATTGATTTTTGATATTATCAGCATTAGTTGCTGATATCTACTTTATTAATTAATAATTAATTAATAATATTAATGACGATCCCCAATACTTCAGATTGGACTTAACCCAAGTTAAAGGAGCCCAATCTGGCATCCGCCCATAGCAGTTTGCAATCCCTAGTCTAGGCTTCCTCCAATAAAGGGAGAATCCTGACACACTCCTTGGTTTTAATTTATTATTTTTCCAGCACCCTCTGTTGGGCGCTAGTAGCCTTAGCACTAATGGCTAGTTTCCATGCGTTAGCTCTGTGCAACTGCCACCACACTGGAAATAGGAGAGTTATAGACACTCTCCTTACAAATATCATCCTAAGTATTCTTCCCTAGTAAACAGCTACACATCAATGAGGGGTTGTTAATACCTGCCTCTAAAGCTATTAGGGTTTCCCCATTAAACCTGCAGTTGCCCCATTACAGCATCTTTGCTTGTTATAAGACCTTTATAATATCTGGCAGTTTTCTACTCACATTGACCTGCTAGCAACTAATCTAAAAGATACTGTTTTATATGATCCCTACCATAAATGGGCCATTCACTGGGAGCTAATAAACCCAGTTTACATGGCCAGTCTTCTTTAAGTTAGACTTAAACCTGACATAGTTGAACATCTATTAGATTCATAACTCTCTGCAATTCTCTTTGGATTGAGTGATGCGTTTGTTTACCTAATTATTGGGAATCCTTATCTAAATTCAACTCTTGATCCTTCTTTGCCTTGTTGTAAAGTGCAAACTTTTTATTTAAATACTACCTGGATATCCAATCAGGTATAACGAACTGATTTTTTAGAAAAAGCAAGCATAACTTGTCAGTTACTAAGAGGCCACTTCTCACCAGAATTTTTTATTACATGGCCCATTCACTTTCAGCTTCCACTCATAAGGATCAGGCTTTACTCACCTCTCCTATTACCTTCTGCTCCTGGAAAATAAAAACACTGTGCAGATGCTTCTGGACACAGGAGAGAAGGGAATTTATGGACATCAGAATTGCATGAGACTAAGACTTAGATGATGTGGTCCCTCCAATATTAGGCGCATCTTCAAAAAACTTTGAAGTGTCAGTTGTGCTACAGCAAAGAAAATAAATTGTGCATTGTTTCTGCTTCTGCAGTTATTTTTAGATTGCTGCTATTTTCTATTCTGTAATCCTGGGCGTAGGTTGGTGGTGTCAGCAAAAAGTGAATCTGAAGCTAGGAAGTAATTCCATTGCCTTCACCAATAATGAGATCAGTGAAGATAACAACTAAATGATATCCTTCCTCCCAAGTCCTTCTTGAGCACTATATTACCTCCCACTCAAAAAACTTGCAGATCTTCCTCCAATTTGTTTTTTTCTCGCCCCATACAAGAAGCTTTACTTGATCTTAGTTAATAGGATACCACTTCATTCAGATTATTTTTTGCGTTTAAAATGACAGCACACCTTGTCAAAATTAAACCAGACATTATACCTCACACAGATGAAGAGGACAAATCTTTAAATGTATGGCAGTACGACATGCTAAGAGAAGGGTGGAATGTTAAAATGTCCTCTCCCATTACTTCTCCCTTTGTCTTTTTGCAGAAGATAGATGGAACCCTGCGTCCATAAAATGATCATGAGCAATCTAATAATGTGATGGTACAGACCACTACCCCCTCCCACTGGAACAATCTATATCCCAGCCAATCAAAAAGTTTTAGGGTTTTCTAAGCTTTATTTAATAAGCCTTTAATTGACTAAGAGACAAGCAGGGCCAAGAATTGCTTACAGCTATCTGCACAAGATGGGTGAACTTTTAATTGAGGGTAAATTCATTTGAGTTGAAGAATGGGCTGGAAACCTTTCATTATCTCATTGATGATCTCTTGGGTAATAATCAGCTTCTCCTGCGCTTTTGCCTATATTTTTGATATCCTAATTTATTAACCCAAGTATGAGAAACACGACAAAGATCTTAAAGTTGTAACTTGCTGCCATTCACAGGCTAGGTTTTATGTGAGAACTATAATGCGAAACCTTTCCTGAGGAGGTGACCCTCTTAGCGACCTAGTTTTAAAGGTTAATTACGTGGTTCCTCCTTGTAAGCTAAAATCCATTAAATTGATGCCAACTACAGAAACCCAAAAATATGCTCAAATCTTTCTTGTGACCCTAATTTTCCTCAAGAAGTTCTACCGCCTTTTCTCAACTCTTAATACCCCTTTATTCCATGACGGGCAAGATTACAACTTTTTAATGGACATCAGAATGTCAACAGGCTTTTAATTCTACCGCGGAGGTTTTTGCTGTGATCCTTCAAGAGCATGATGGGTTAATCGTCCTGCTGCTTACTTTTCCTGGATGTTCACAGCCACTGAGCAAACCTGCGCAATCTACAACTAGGAACTGGAGTCTGTGTCTTGGTCACAGACTCACTGGCGGCACATCCTAAAAGGGGACTAGCATAAGATTTTTATGCGCAAAACCACCAGTCCAAAATGTATTTTAGAAAGCCATAGAAGCTTGCTTACTGCCAATCCTGCACATAAAGAGAACTATGCAAATTTAACTTTAAGTATTTATTTTATGAAAGGGGTCTTTAATTTCTTACCAGTCATATTATATAGGAATCCAACCATAAATCCAAGCATAGATGATCTACTGACTTTACTACTTCTGTCCCTGCCTCCCAAGTCTTGACTCTGGCCTCTATCTATTTCATTTTCTAGTAGTCTTAAGATGCGCCCCTCCTTAATCAAATTCTTGCCTCCAAGCTTACCTCTCCAGATGAGATTACTTTGTATGAGTGTCTAATAACCAAGGCTCATAAAATACTCACTATGACCTCAAGGTCAGAGTAATATACTTCAGGGACTGAGTTTAAGTTCCTTTTACTCTTCATGACTAGGTGATTAAAGCATCATTAGCTAAACTATGGGTCACCCTTGGTCCAAAAACCGTGGAGATCTGGTTAAGAGGACATATACCGGCTAGGATTTTCCAAGGAGATCCTCTTATGGGTTTCCCATATTGTATCATGTGCATGCTCCAAATCCGGCGTATCAGGAAAGAAAGGCCTCTTGCATCCTTTTCTTCAGGCTGAGGGCCCCTGAAACTCTGTATCAGTCAATTTCATTGTAGAGTTTCCTCATTAGAAGGAATAAGATGCAATCATGGTTGTTGTAGATCGCTTAATTAAGTTTGTGCTCTTTATTCCATATAACACAAAAGGACAATTCTGAAGAAACTGCAGGGCTGGTTGTTAAGCATTTTGTCTCCATGTTTGTTCTCCCCAAGGAGATATTAAGTTGCCACAGGCCTCAATTGATTACCAAATTCTAACTTGCCCTGCTTGACATCCTCCAAATTCAAGCCTTCAGGTCAGATGATTATCACTCAATTAGATGTTAAACTGAAAGGGTGAACCAAACCTTGCACCAATACCTCCGCTGTTATGCCCCTGCTATTCATTATAAATGGGCGTCAAATCTTCCACTGGTAAAATTCACGTATAATAATGCTCCCCATGACCCATAGTTTTCCCATTTTAGACTAATTTGGAATATCCCCCCATTTTATATTGGCGCCTGCATCACCTTCACAGTTCCTGAAGCAGAGTAACGCTTAAAATACCCGTGAAATCCACAATCTTGTAAATGAGCGTCTGTCAAAGGCAATAGAATATTATAAGAAATTTGTGGACCAATAACGCCACTTGGGACATGAGCTCAAGGAAGGATCTCTTGTCATGTTGTACACCGCCACTTGTACATGAAAGTTTCTTCCCAGTAGCTATCATGCAAATGCTTTGGGCCCTATGAGGTGTTTAAGACTAAGGAAATTGTACCTTCCATATTGAGCTCCACTCACACTGGAAACTAAAATGTTAAATGTGTTCCATTTATCCTCGTTCAAGGTCCCTAAGCCTACATCACCTGAACCTATCATGATAGACGACTCTCAAGAGGCATAGTTAGGGAATATATTGGCCTCTCAGTAATTACGTCACTCCATCCAGTATGTCAAGACGCGGGGGATCAAGTCCTAACTGGCCCTTAGTTGATTCAGGGCCCCAAAGCGCCGGTGGGTTAGTAAGCCCTAAGGCAGAAAACCTACAATAGGACTAAAGGTATAGGAGAAACAATATTGTATTTAGATAAAGCCTTGAGGTACTATAAGTACCTGAAGGCTAAAAGTGAGATAAGAGAGTGTATTTATAATAGTAAGAAGGTACATAAGCAAAGGTAGTAGAAGGATGGAGATAAGGAAATACTAGGCAATAGATGCCAAGCTTAGAGAAAACTGTCAGCTTTGGTTGCAATAAATAATAAAGATATTAAAGAAATAATAAGTAAAGATTTGATTAACCTCAGTATAAGTCACCAGTAATTTTAATACTCTTAAATTGCTATTAGGATCATTTCTGAATAGATTTGTACCTAATAATTCATTTGTAGTAATACTAAATATTATTGGTAAGGATCCCAAATACATTGAGATAGTTAAACCTAAGTAAATGAGGAGCCATTTTAGCATTCCCTAAAAAAAAATTAGAGAGTCAAACCCCTACTAAGAGTCTTCACCTAGAATAGGGCAAGTCCTGACACAGTACATGGGTGCTTGGTGTTGTAATTTTAAACAGGTGATATTCCTCACTTATTAATTATATTAGTGTATTAATTAGTTGAGTATGATTTCTGACAATATTATTAGTTTTAAGTATAATATTTAATAAAATAATAATGCCAATTTGTGCTCTCCATTGGGTTGGGGTGAGCTGTCTTGATCCACCAGATCAATAAAGTGTTGAGGGATCATCCCTGATATTAAATGGGTTGTTCTTGACACCAGGGATTGATGCTGAGGATGTCAAGATAATTTTTAATCTAACCGAGGCAAGCTGACCAGGGGATGGACATTACTGAACTCCGAGGAGCAAGAAAACTATGCTAGAATTTAAATGAAAAGAAAGAGACGCTGGATCACTCAAACTGAATCAAAAAAAATAAAAACTATAACTAACCAACCAGGTTGGATGCAGTAAACTGCTATGCGTCCATGGTAGGGGATGAGTCAGGATCAGGAGGCTCATCTTCCTCCTCTATGTTAGACAGTGTATGGCAGAGCACTGAGAGCACGGGCGTAGGTGCATCCTCAAAATGGGGTCATGGTAGCAAAGTGGCTCAGGAAGCTTAGTTTGCTATGAGGAGGGTTGTAATGTATTCAGATATGGCTTTTTCAGCCTTGAGGCGAGCTTTGGTTAGCATGGTAAAGTTGACAATGTTGTTGCTGTTAATGCGGGTCTTGGGGCCAAATTTTTGTGACCATCACAACTTTTTGTACTGCCTTGTGGGCAACTTTTTGGAATTGGAGGAATTTTTTATAGAAATTTTTGCATGGGGGGAAGGATATGTGTGGGTAACCCTTGGACAAGACTGCGACTGATTTCTCTATGGGCTTTTGGAGAGGGTGACAATCAGGAGAGGCAACTGCCTCTTTGGTAAGTTGGTGGTAAGTTTGGAATTCATCCACATCTGAGCGTAGAGCGTTGCGGCTTGTTGGGAATTGAGCCACATATTCTGCATTTAGGTACAATTCGAGGCCTGGGCCTTGACTGAATCAGGGATGAGATTTCCTAAATCATTGGCTTCCTCCAAAAATACTAAAGTGATTTTTATTAAAGATAGGTTGATCAGCATATGGGTGGGCTGGATAGGGTGGCTGGGTGGGGTTTTTTGGAATTACTGGGGTCCATGCTGGCTCCTGGTTAGTTGGAGTAGGAGCGGTGTTTTGGCATTCTGGTACCTTATTGATTGAATGCGTGGCATTTGCATCTGCCATTTTGATTGAGGGGGGGAGGATTGTGCCACATTCAAAAAAGGTCTTGATGTTGGCTATGGGAGCATTGTGGGGGGAGTAAAGTGTTGGCTCCATCTCAGGCTATGTTGGGGCAGTGTCACTTTGTGTGGTCCAGGTCAAAGCAAATGGGGCATATCTTGCGCCTCTTATCTATTCTGGCCCAGAAAGGGTGGTCTGGTGCAGATGGGATAACAGTGTGAGGAGGAATCGAAATGGCAATTCTATTGATATTGGGCATATGGTTGCGAAGCCATGAGGTCCTGCTAGTTGGTTGGCTCCATTGGGAACCACAAATTGTAAAATGGAGTCAGCACCATATGCTGACAACCCAGGTATCATTTTATTCTATAAGGTTTCTTATTAGAGATGGGTGGGGAGGCCTGAAAATTGAACTACAAGAGTGGTGTCATCACCAGTTCCAATCTCACCCATCTTATTTATACCCCATAATCAGCACTTCCCAAGTCGGCACTTTATAGCCATATTCTGAAAACGACCAATTCACCAATCAGCCAGTGAGTTTTGCTCACGAAATCACAGCAAATACTTGGGCTGAATTTACCCAAATAGATTGGGATGGTGATAAAAAATCGCCCTCCTCCCAATTGGCTGTAGTTAATTCCAAACTGGGTGGGCCTCCCCAATTTAGCGAGGCCCAACAATCCGGCCCTCAATTCAATATGACTCCAGCAACTGCTGGTACATTCCAGCAACAGGGGAACTCCGCAAACTTATAAAAACACCAGCTTGCATTCAACCCGCGATTGCATCCCAAAGCAAACACAAACGTACCAAAGGAGCCACTGGGGCATGGCAAAAACCTCTGGCACCAACGCTACTCAAAGCTGATCCCCGTGATGTGGCGTTTATTGCTGATGTTAAGAAGAAATAGGCCAAAAACTAGAGCGCAAAAAGCTCTACCTCGCTCAACCCTCTCCCACGCAATTCGCCTTTATTATGGGCATAACCCTGTTGAATTCTATATGGAGGATTACTTCTCCTACTTTGCAGCGATCTCTGAGACATTCCCAATTAACACCACCATCCATGAATCAGTGGAGGGCCACTACATCGATGTGGGCTTTACTGAAGCTGCCCTTG